>PVJL010010645.1:32617-47931 GCA_004026885.1 Lyroderma lyra | reverse complement strand
GGAGGGAGGGAGGGAGGGAGAGAAAGAAAAGAAAAGAAATGGACAGCCTGCCGGGTCAAGACAGAAACGAGGCATCGCAGTGGGAGCAGTGAGGCCACGGGAGAGGGGCGGAGGTGGAAGCTGTGAGAGAGCAAGTGGAAAGACTGGCAACACAGATGCCCTGAAAGCTGAGGGCCGTGAGAATGTAAAGGGTAGGAAAGAGAGGTGCAGGGAAGCTCCTCCACATCCGGAAGCACGGCACTCGTTTTCAATGTCAGGAAGAAAGAGGGAAGACTGGGGTGTCCTCTGCACCCGCCCCCGGGGGTGGCAGCCAGTTGGTGGGAGGGCTGTTCCGGGGCCGTGCTGGGACCCACCACCTCCTCGTGCCCTCCTGCCCGCCCACCTACCCACAGCCTTCTCCCTGTCCACGAGGGATCCCTGATGGGTGTCTCCGCAGCAGCCATAAGAAATGGCCTCCCAGCCTCACTCAGCCACTTCCCGAAGTCACGTCTTACCCTAATGACAGACACCTCGAATCACAGGGGTCCACTCTAATACACTATTCTGCGGGCTTCGCTAAGACCTGGCTCTCTGTACCTCCCACCCGAAGCCTCCTAAGAAACAAGTCAGATCTTCACCTTCCAAGTGCTGAAGCCAAGGACTGTGCACTCCCTGAGTACTGAGCTTCTTCTCCCAGACAAGAGTGGCCTTCGAGTAGAAGCACACGCTCCCAGGAGGTCTGCTCCCAGTCAGGGAGGCAGGGTTTTGCTTACGGCATAGCTTGGCTGTTGGCTTCCTGCCTAAAGCAACGATGGGAAATTCCCTTGGGTGGCAGGGAGTGTAACCGAGACCCTGAGAGAACGTAGAGGACACCGTAGTTATCGCCCTGCATCCCTTCTACCCCTCCCCCACTACAGAGAGCCACGCTCTTCACATGGGAGTGAGCCCAACTCCAGCTCCTAGGTGGGCCCTCAGCGGTCCAAGCAAAGCAGGTAATTTCATTCCACTCACGACACGAGGAACGGGTTCAGGGATCGGCCGCGTCAGTCAGTGCCCACTATCCCCCGGCCACAGCGAGGACTCAGGGCTGGCATAAGACTTACGTGGTTCATTGCAACAACACTCAGGACTCTGATTAGCGATGGGTAAAGTCTGTTTCTCTTCCTAAGGAGGATTCACAACTACCAACCCCCTTACGACCACGAGAGGAGCCAGACTGTAGACAAAGCCAACATCCAAGGAGACAGAGAAGGGCAGAGACTGAAATTCTGATCAGACTACCTCCAGCCCACTCTACCTATGGACTTCTCAAACCCAAAATTCCTCTTTACTGCGTAAGCCAGTTTGAACTGGGTTGTTACTTGCCCTCAGGAGTCTCCTAACATGGAAAGACTGACAGACACAGCAAGGAACTGTGGGAAGTCGAGGACAGAGCTCAAGTCCCATTGTGCCACAAAGGAGCCCCTGTGGGAAGAAGATGGAATGGGGCCAGGCAGTGAGGGGACAGAGTTCTCTCTAGGAAAGTAAGAGCAGGAAAGCCTTGTGTTGGGCCTGAAGGAACGCCGGGGCTTTCCCCACCAGACATCCCCAAGGAATGGGAGCTGTTTGGCCCAGGGTTATTGAAACTTCTTGACTTCTAAACATAAAAATGGCTGTGACACCCGCAAGGACAATGAGAATCTTCTGTTGGAAGAGCAGAAGCAGGCCAGGGAGTAGAAAGGCCACCCCAGATCAGAGAGTACACAGGAAAGTCGGGGGGTACCGATAGATGGTGGCCGTGGGAAGGACAGTGGAGACGGGGAAGGGGACAAGCAGGTGCAGGAAGACGGCGCCCACGGGAGCCAGAATGATGAAGGGGACACATGGGAACACAGAGGACAGAAAGGAATCCCGATGGGGTCCACAGCAGCAAATGAAGAGAACGCATCCCTGTTGCAATGTACAGACTACAATGGGGAACCGGTCCAGTGGCTGCCGGTGTCGCCACTCACCTGAGACACCCCGCGGGCCCTCTCCGCCCCGCGCTCCCCGAGGAGCCCAGCACCACGGCGCTTCTGCTCGCTCTAGCCGGGAAATCAGAGCCAGTTTGGGACACGGAAATGCTGCTTGGGGGGAAGGAAACGGGACAGGCAGGTGAGTGGGGGGACACAGAGCAATCCCAGGGCTCCGCCCCCGCCCCCAGGCTGGTGTCTCCAGGGGCAGGAGGGGCAGGAAGGGAAACGACTAGGGAGAACAAGAAAAGGAATCTGGGGGGACGGCAGGAGAACCAGGGGAGAGGGCCAGAGGCTTCCGAAGGTCAGGAGGTGGGGTGCTGAGCAGAGGGCCGCTCTCCTCCCTGAGGAACTGAGCTTTCTCCTGCGCCCCCTCTCTCGGAGCTCTCCGGCTCAGACATCTGCATGGCCACGCCTGGTACTGGGCCAGGTCTCCCAAACTGGGGGCTCAGGGGGGCATCAGGAATCCTTCTGTCCCCACAGCACCGGGGTCAGAGGCGGGCAGCTCTGGCCCTGGGACAGGGGTCCTACGTGAGGCCTGAATGAATACCAGGACTTCCAGTCTCCTGGCCATCGCTGAGGCTGGGTCACGAAGAGGCCGAGAGCCTGAAGCTGCCACTCAGCGGAAGGCTCTGGAAGACCCCCGGGGCTGTGAGGAAGACGTCAGGAAACGCTGAAGGGCGGAGGGAGCATCCGAAGGGGAAGACGCTCACCCAGGGAAGCCCCGGCCCCGTGGTTCTCCGGCATGACGTCCCTGTGCAGGGCCCTCTGAGCAGGGGCCAGGCCGGCCCACTCGTTCTCGGAGAAGTAGATGGCCACGTCCTCGAAGGTCACTGCCTCCTGCCACAACATGCGTTTAGATGCCCCACGACAATCCCAGGACCCCGGCCTGGGGTGAGGGGTAGACCAGACACTAAGAGGTACCCGAGGGGGTGCTGGGTGACTTTCTGGATTCTGAACATCTAAAGGACCTGTCAGCGGATTTCTGCCCCCGACTTACAAAGGCGAAAGAAATCGGCCGTCAGTCTTCTCCTGCCTCTTCATTGTCCCTTCAGCAAACCCCTCTCAGCTTTTCCATGAGTCTCTGTTCCTTTTCCCGGTTCATCCCCATGCCCAAGGCAGCCATCCCCGCTCCACGTGCCGTCCTTGCTCCACCGTGTCCTCCCGAGGGCGTCAGCCTTTGACAACTAGGGCAACTACCGTGTACTGAGCCTGTGCCGAGCGCGCCGCACGGGTGCCTGCGTGTACGCCTCCTGGCCTACGGGGACGGTGTTAGATCTACGCATTGTATCCACGAGGACACCGAGGCTCAGGGATGAACTTCCCCCAGAGATACCGAACTGAGACAGAACTCAGGCCTGTCTGACTCTCCGGCCCCTATCTACCAGGCCACACTGCCTTCTGCCCTCACTCCTGCCTGTCTCTCCTCCCTCCGGCCACGTCAGTGCCACCAGCCAAAGCAGCAGCCGAGGAAGGGCTCCTCGGAACACTGGGGTTGCTCTGGAGTCCTCACTTAGTGACGGAGTCCCGTTCCTATGAAGGGCGGGGGTCTTGTGGTGTGTTGTGGCGCCACACCCGTGAAGGAAATACGCCATCTCACGTGATCGCGAACATTTTGTGTGGGGAATCCTGAGTGCGAGAACGAGACAAACACTGAGAAAGGGGGTTCCTGAGACTCACACAGACTGAGAAAGGGGGTTCCCGGGGCTGGAGAACTGGTCGTAAGTCCAAGCGGTCATTAGACCGGTCGGTAACGTGAGGAGTGGCTGTGCTCAACAGGGCAGAGGCAGACTCTGACCCCATGCCCTGCACTCGCCCACTCCAGCACGTTCTCTAAACATCCCACCCAACTTTTCGTCCCCCACACCCCAGTCTCAGTGTCCCCCTTTTGTGTATCTCCAGGAGCCCGAGCCTCTGCATCTTTCCTCTCCTTTCTCTCTCACTCTACTTCTTCAGAAACACAAACAGTGCTCACTCAGAGGCATCAAGACTTCTTATAAGTCCCAACCACTGCCTCCTGCAGGGTGGCAGTCTTCACACTATGGAGGAGCCCTTCCGGTCCAGTTCATGTCAGTCCTTGCCCCATGAAGTCCCCCCAACCCCAGCCCCTGGGACTGAGCCGCACTCCAGGGCCCAAAGGCTTTGGCTGGCTCACTCCACCTACCCAAAGATTCCTCTGCACCACACACGAGTCCATTCACTATTCAGGGACCCAGCTACCTGCCAAGGAGCATCTCCTGAGCTGCCACCCTCCTCCTGTTACCATCTGTTAGGAACCTAAACCCTGTCTTTGCCCAGATCTGGGCCCTTTCAATGCAGCTCCCCCTTCCTGACGATCCCGTTCCTCCCTCCTGCGCCCACAAACTCATGCTCATCACAAGACCCAGCTCTGTAAATCCAGTGTCACGGAAATTCTGGGCGTTTGCCACCGCGCACAGCGCTGTGAGCACCTCCGCCCCAGCCCCTGACTCTGCCTATGCAGCTACCTGCACGTGTGCTTCCCCTGCGGGCACAGGTCTGAGGGGTGTGTGGTCCACTCTGCTCCCTGCCTGTTCCTCCGGGCCCTCCGCTCTGGGTTGTACCCCAATTTCCCGGGCGCTGCACTGCCCCCTTTCTGTCCCTTATCCGAGGCTAGAGCCCCGGGCAGAGCAGAGCCAGCTTCATGGCGCCGGTGCTGCACTCACCCCACGCCCGGGCAGGTGCGGGCTCTCCCCCCAGCAGCTCGAATGCAGGGCCGAAGTGGACACCGCTCGCCTTGGCCCGGGCTGCCCACCGGGGACGTGAGTGTGCACTGGGCCTTCCCAGGGACTGCCCGGGTTTGGAAGGGGACGCTCCGGGCCGGGCCGGGCCGGGCCTGACACAGTGGCCCGGGAGTCCCGCCAGCCTGGCCAGCCCGACGCCCAGCTCCCCAGTCTGCTCCGGCCAGAGCTCCGCACCGGGGAGGTGGCGGCCGAGCACGCGTGCCACTCTGGCTTCTCTAGGACGGCGGAGGTTGTGGCATCTCTGTGGTCCCCCTTTCTCACCGGCAAAGAACGAGGGAGGGGAGAGTGGCCCGTTTCTTCCTCAGACACCCGACTGTCCCCGGGCAGGGCGCGGTGGCAGGGACGCGGGGCTGAAGGAGAGGGGTGGGAGAGGAGGAGCCTTCCCCTGGGAATCCTTTTCCAGCCCTTTTCCCACTAACCCCCTTTTCCACTTCACTGCACCCTCGTGGGATTGACGCTGCAGCCCAGGATGGCTTTGAATGTGGCCCAACACAGATTCTTAAAACATTGAGACTTTTTTTTTTTTTTTTTTTTTTGCAACTTTTAGCTCATCAGCTCTCAATAGTGTGAGTGTGTTTTACGTGTGGCCCAAGACAATTCTTCTTCCTATGTGGCCCAGGGAAGCCAGAAGGTTGGACATGGGTGCTGTACCATATACTTCACTTGTCTCTTCTTGTTCATGTATCTGCCTCCCAGTCACTAGGTTCTACTTTCCCAGAGAGGGTAGACTGCTTCCTTGATAGGTTCATCTTTGTGCCACTAACATTTGCCCAATGTCTCGCACCTCTTAGGGCCTCATTTTTTTAAGTGCCAAGGGGTATGTGTTGAATAAAATAATGAATAAATGTTAAACCAGTTTTTCCATTGAAGAAAGGCCCAAAGAGAGGAAATGGCTTACCTAGCATCACACAGCATGTCAGGAAATTAAACTTTTAAACAGAGTTGTGGAAATAAATGAAGACGACCCAAATGAGAACAAACAAAGGCTATTTATTCAAGCTTTATTGTAGTGAGGGAGACCGCCACCATCACCTGCAGTTGGGAGACTCCAGGGAAGGCTTCAGATGGCTCTGATTGGAGATTGTTGGCATGAGGGAGACCACTAGCTAGAAGCAAAGCATCTTATGTGATCGGTTGAGTAAGCATATTAATCCAATTCTGGTTGCTTGAGGCTACAGGAGTTATTTTGGCTTCCTGGACCGGTTGTTACCGATAGTAGTTTGACTTCTTGGAATGGGACTGCCTTCCTGGACTGGCTGCTGAAGATTGTGGGTCTGAGTTCTACTTTTCTCTATGGTCTGGCCATTGTCCATTTGTATATTGTTTCTTTTATTCATGTAATTACTGCCTTTCCCTTTCTCATAAGAAACCCTTGCCTACACCCCTAATCAGAACACTATTTGGGTTTCTGCCTGAATAGCTAGCCTTTGATCGCAAATAAACACTTGCTAACACTGGTATTTGCGATGCCCACCCGAAGAAATACGATAGTTAACCTGGGGCCAAGCTGTCAAGAACCCAGCTGTCATGGAGGGGTTTCTCCATTTCTGGAGAAAAGGAAGGAACCATGAAAGCCAGAAAAGGAAAGGAGCCATAAATAAGCCCATCCTTAAGCTAAATGAGACTATTACCCACTCTAAAAACAGAGTGAAATAATTTCTCCCCTGTAGCTCCATGTCCAGGGTCCTGCAATTGCAGTCTCGGGGCCGGGTGGGGCAGGCAGTGGGCAGGAAGTGGCAGGCATTGGAGGAGCAGTCGTTATCATCTAGAATTGGAACAAAAGGGCAAACAAGACTAGTGGCATAGGCGGTGCAACCAGACTAGAGACCCACAGAGGAGAACCCCAATATAGGAACCACCGCCGGGAAACAGAACCCTCTGGTCGACACCCAGTTGTTCAAAATTCTGGACCGTCGATTCAAGTGGTTCTGACTGGAGACCGGACGCGGCCAGAGACCCGCTTGAGCCCTGTCTAGACAGCTCAACCCACTCCACCCACCAGGGAATATACAAATGAAATGAGAAAGACGATGCTCCTGCGGGGCTCATGAGATGACAACTCCCCGGAACTGGGCCAAAGTGGTGACACGGCTCAGGGCGCACGCAGGGAGGGAGGGAGCAGCCCCCTCCGCAAGTCCTCCTGGAGCCCCAGCCCCGCGCCCTCCCGGACTGCTGGGCAGACAAGCCTCACGGACCGGCGCACGGACAGCGTCTCCGCCCCGAGCTTGGCCCGCCGCGCCGGCCCGAGAAGCCATCGCGGCGACTGCGGGGCCAGAAGTGCGTCACCGCTGTTCCGGGCCTCGGGCCCGCGGCCGCTCTAGCACGGGGGCCGCCCCTGCGTATCGCTGGCCGTTCCAGGCCTCGGCCCGCCGCCGTGACCCCGCCCACCCTCGTAACCCCGCCCCCAGCGCCGTAACCCCGCCCCACCCTCGTAACCCCGCATATCCTCGTAAACCCCGCCCCCAGCGCCGTAACCCCGCCCCCACCCTCTCGCGGGTTCCCGGTGCCGGCCGGCTCTGGGTCGCCGGCTCCGTGAGTCGCGGCTGAGAGGGCAGCCGCAGGAGCCGCAATCCCTAGAGCAGGCCAGCCTCCCCGCCCCCGGGGAAGAGCCAGAAATCACTGCTGTGGCCACCTGGGTGGCGGGTCGGGCTGGTGTGAGAAGGCTTCAGTGCCGCATGATGGGTCAGATTCCGAATCCGCCCTGAGCTTGCGCAGTCAGCACCCTGCTGGAGGCTCTTCCCCTCCTCTGAGCTCTGCAGCCGTACTCGGCCCAGGGTGGACGTACACCCTGTACCTGGGGAGGGCCCTGCCGCATGCCGGGGGGCGGCATGTCCCCCCACTCACCCCTGCCTCCACCGCCAGCACCTCCCGCCCCCACACACAGCACACATGGGCCTGGCCCTGGCACCCTCCAGGTCTCCAGGTAATTACCACCTGATTCCGTGACCTTCCAGACTTCCCACCCGCCTTCCTGCTCTCCTTCGCAGCTCTTAACACAGTTGTAATTCTTCAGGCGATGATTTAACACCTTTTCCCTTTCTTAGACCATGAACTTCAAGAGGGCAGGGACTGTGGCCCATTCACAGCTGCAGCAGAATTTCTGGCAGTCAGTGCCCGGTAAATAGGCTGAATGGATAGATGGCGATGTTCACAAAGGACTGGAAGAGTGGGTGTGAGTGGATGAACACAGGTGGGAATGAACGTAAGCCGGTGCTGCCATCCATTAAAAATGGGGACAGAGCTCAGCCCCTTGGTGTTAGCTCCCATTTTCTGACTGGATTCTAAGGCTGGAGACAGGTAAGGGACTGAGAACTTGTGTGGGTGCCCTGAGCTATCACGGGGAGCTCCGTGGAGGCTGACTGTGGAGGCTTCCAGGCCCTGTGGAAGGAAGCTGCACAAGGCCAAGGGAGCTCACTCAAGAGGAGGGCACGTGGAAACCCCACGATGTCTGAGGAGACAGAGTCCCTGCGTGCGGGTCGTTTAGAAATGAGAGTCACTTGAGGGTCATCAGAACTGATTTGAGCCTGACCCTCATCTATTGCCACAGTGGGCTAGGCTGCTTGACTAAAGCCTTAGGGGCAGTGGCACAGCTTTCTCCTTGTTGGGCCTGCTGGCAGGGACCAGACCTGACATCTCACAGACGACCCCGAGTAAACAGTCAGCTGACCTCCCCCAAGCCAGGGCCGCTGTCGGAGTAAGTCCCCACTTCGCTCAGAGCCTAGATCCTTATTGTGAAATAAAACAATCGATTGGAAGTCCCTGTCTTCTCTGACATTTCATAATTCCAAAATTCCCCAGTCTGCCCTTCTGGCTAGAAGTCTGTCCTCTGCTGGCACAGTCCTCAGTCTGGGAGGCTCATCTGAAGATGAGGAAGCAGTAGATACGAAGCTTCCTGTTTGTATAAGCGCTTGTTGCATTTCTGCTGGGTGACACAGCAAATTAATGAGTAAGGGAAGGCACGAGAAAACATAGGTGGGAGTCGTCCGTCGTGGGGGTGGGGGTAGGGTTAAGGAAGGCTTTGTAGAGCAGGTGCTGGAGCTGAGTTTAAAACGGTCCGAGCCAAGCCTGGAGCAGGTGAGGGCACGGTGCCATACGGACATGCTTCCTTCCGAGCGTCCTCCTGGTCCCGCCTCCTTCTCCCACATGACCACACTCTGGTGAGTGCTAACGCCCTTCCAGGCACTGTCTTGCCAGGGTTATTTACTATACTTGCAGGCACAGGGCAAGGTTCAGCTGGACAGACCTTTCCCAGTGTCTCAAGGCCTCCCCAAAGCTCTCCAGCACCCAGAGAATAGTGTGTCCAGAGCTTAACCCAGAAGAGCACAGCCATGGTTCTCTGGGCTCCGGTGCTGGGCGCCCTGCTGGTGGCCATCGTGGGGTACCTGTGCCTGGTGGGGCTGTTCCGGCAGCGCAGGCCCCGGGAACCCCCTCTGGACAAGGGCTCTGTGCCCTGGCTGGGCCATGCCATGGCTTTCCGCAGGAACATGCTGGAATTCCTGAAGCACATGCGGGCCAAGCACGGGGATGTGTTCACGGTGCAGCTAGGAGGCCAGTACTTCACCTTCGTCATGGACCCCCTCTCCTTTGGGCCCATCCTCAAGGACGCGCAGAGAAAACTAGACTTTGTGGAGTACGCGGAAAAACTGGTCCTGAAGGTGTTCGGGTACCGCTCGGTGCCGGGAGACCACCGGATGATCCACTCGGCCAGCACCAAGCACCTCATGGGAAATGGCCTGGAGGATCTCAACAAAACCATGCTGGACAGCCTGTCCTTGGTTGTGCTGGGGCCCACGGGCCGGAGGCCGGGTGCCGGACGCTGGCACGAGGACGGCCTCTTTAACTTCTGCTACAACGCCTTGTTCAAGGCCGGCTACCTGAGCTTGTTTGGCTGCACGAAGGACAGGGAGCAGGACCTGCTACAGGCGGAGGAGTTGTTTGTACAGTTCCGTAAGTTCGACCGCCTGTTCCCCAGGTTTGTTTACTCCTTGCTGGGGCCCCAGGAGTGGCTAGAAGTGGGCCGGCTGCAGCGCCTCTTCCACAAGACGCTGTCTGTGGAGCAGAACCTGGAGAGGGAGGGCATAAGCAGCTGGGTCTCCGACATGCTTCAGTTTCTGAGGGAGCAGGGAGTGGCCCCGGCCATGCAGGACAAGTTCAACTTCATGATGCTCTGGGCCTCCCAGGGAAACACGGGGCCGACCTCCTTCTGGGCCCTCCTGTTCCTCCTGAAGCACCCGGAAGCCATGCAGGCTTTGAGGGAGGAGGCCGCCCAGGTCCTGGGGGAGGCCAGGCTGGAGGCGGGGCAGCCCTTCAACATGGAGGTGGGCGCCCTGCACCGCACCCCGGTGCTGGACAGCGTGATGGAGGAGACGCTGCGGCTGGGAGCGGCGCCCACCCTCCTCCGGGTGGTGCATGGGGACCACCTGCTGCAGATGGCCAGCGGGGAGGAGTACCAGATCCGCGGGGGGGACATCGTGGCCCTCTTCCCTTACCTGTCTGTGCACATGGACCCCGAAATCCACCCCGAGCCCACGGCCTTCAAGTACGACCGCTTCCTCAACCCCAACGGCAGCCGCAAAGTGGACTTCTACAAGGCGGGCAAAAAGATCCACCACTACACCATGCCCTGGGGCTCGGGCGTGTCCATCTGCCCCGGCAGGTTCCTGGCCCTCAGCGAGATGAAGCTCTTCGTGCTGCTCATGATCACACACTTCGACCTGGAGCTGGTGGACCCTGACACGCCCGTGCCGCCCGTGGACCCCCAGCGCTGGGGCTTCGGCACCATGCAGCCCAGCCACGAGGTGCGTTTCCGGTACCGCCTGCGGTCTGCCGAGTGAGCCCGGCCAGGGGGCTCCTTCGGGGTCTCCAGCCCGTGTGCCCCGCTGAGGCCCCAGAACCCGGCCCCGGGGACCCCTCCCGCTGGTTCTGCCTCCTGCCTCCGCGCAGGTACGCAGGTCGCAGGCTCCTCCTCCTAGAAACACCGTCTCTCACAGTGGGTTCTGCAGAACCCTCCGCCCACAGGAGGTCCGGGGCAAGGGGCAATATGTGGGGGTGTGGGAGGTAACATGCCTTGATAGGTCCTGAAGTACTGAACCGGGGTACCGTGAGGGGTGCAGCATCTCGCAAATGTTAGCCTCCACCCCCGGCCCCCCAATACGCTGCTTTAGGCTTTTCCTCAATACTTACTCCATGTCCTGTGGCAGTCACATTCTAGAACAGTGTTCTCCAATAGCAGTACAAGGCAAGACGTGTGTAATGTTTTTAATTTCCTAGTTGGCACGCTTTTTTAAAAAGTAAAACAGACCAAGTAAAACTCAATTTTATAATATATTTTACTTAGCCCCATATATCCAACATATTAGCATTGCAACATGGCATTGGCATAAAAATATTAATAAAATATTGTTACATTTCTTTTTGTATTGTCTTCAAAATCCGGCGTGTAGTTTTTACCCTCGCGGCGTGTCTCCATTCAGACTAGTCACATTCCAAGTGCTCCAAGGCCCCGTGTGGCTCGTGGCCACCACATGGACACAGCAAATGCTGCCTTTCGTGTAGGAGTTATTCAGGGTCCCCCCTCAGGTCCCTGTCTCCCCTCTGCACATCCGCCTTGGGAGAGGGGGGGGGCTCAACCCTTCCCTTGCTGAGCTTAGAGCTCTCTCCTACCCCGAGACCCCCAAGTCCCTGTGGGGGGTCTCACAGCCTCCCTGACTCATTTGCCCCATGAAGAGCTCAGCATCTGCCACCCCCACCTCTGCTTTGAACCTCCCTGCCTCTCTCTGCTCAAGACACCACACTGACCCCATCCCCCAAGGCGGGTCCAGAGGGGACACCGTCACCCCCTCCTTCTTTTGTACCCACATGACCTCAGGCACCAGTTCCGTCAGCTGGACCCCTGTGGTACCTCCAGAACCGCGTCCCGGGCCTGCTGGGCCCTCTGTCCATCCTGCTGCCAGAGGCCTTTTCCCAAAAGCACCTCTATCACTTGCTGGCTCCCCATCCCCTCCACTCACCTGACACTTCAGTTTTGCCATATGGTCCCCCAAGTTTTTATCCAGTGCTTTCACCTTTGCCAACTTTTCGCAGTGGAACGGTCTGAAAAGCACAGTTGCTCGCTGTTGCTGCGAAGCCCAGTTCTGGACGCCTTCGCAGGTGTGACCCCTTGCATCCTCTGGCCAGCAATGGCCCCCACCCCCCCCCGACCCCCCACCGGGCTCCCCCAGCACCGTTTGTGTCACAGCACAGCTGCTCTGTGTCCTTGCTTTCCGCGTCCTCGTTTCCTCCTGCCCCTCCCCCCACCGCAGCCCATAGGGCTTGGTATCTTACTCCCTCATCTCTGACCCCCAATTTCTTAAGAGCAGATTGAGTTACAGAAGCCTGAGTGACTTGCCCTCTCGGCTAATTTACGTCATGCCCTCACGTCATGATCCCTGTGGCCCCAGGGTCCCAGCAAGCACGGACGCATCGAGGTGGGGGTGTGCAGGAAGAACTGGGGTGCCTGGCATCTCGGAAACGATCCCGGGAGCGGGGCGGGTATGGGGGTGAAATGCTGTGTGGGGTTCTACTTGTGAAAGCCCGAGCCTTGAAGGTGAACAAAGACCTGGGGAGCCCTGCCATCTCTGAGAGGGGGCGTGGGGGGCAGAGGGCGGAGTATCGTCCAGGCACACGAAGACCTTCACTCTGCCTCTTCCCGAGGCCGCCCACATGCCTGGGCAGTTCCCCGGTGGAATGTCTCCAGGCCCTTCTGGTTACCCCAAAGTCACCGCCAAGCCTGTGACAACCCTGCCTAGCTGAGCTAGCGGTGCGGGAGCGGCCCGGGGGGCAGAGGCAGAGGGCCCCTCTGAGGCGACGGGCACGCTGGCCGAGGGTGTCCCCCTCCCTCGGGCTGTTGAAAGCAGATCAGATGGCAGGGGAGTGTGACAAGGGAAACTCAGAGGTCAGCTGGGAAACTAGTATGGCAGCTCACGTGAGAAAGAAGCAAGTACTGATACAATACAACTCGTTTTTATAACAAACTTGACTTCACCCCATATATCCGAAATATGAGCATTTCAGTGCGCAATCGATATAAAAATGTTAATGAGATAGTTTTGCATTTCTTTCTTCGTGTTGTCTTCAAACTCCGGCGTGGACTTGGCCTCTGCGGCATGTGTCCGCTCAGACTGGCCCAATGCGCGAAGGCCCCGTGCGGCCGGTGGCTGCCACGTTGCACAGAGCAGCTCTAGGGAGGCGCCGCCCCTCAGGGAGGAGTCACCGCTCCGGAAGACAGCACAGAAAGCGGGGGAAGGAGGCAGGCGGGCGCTCACGCTGCTGGTGGCCGAGCGCTGAGCACTGGCCGCCAGCATGGTCACTGGGGCCCTTGGAAGGAGAACCGGGTGGACGCCCCCCGAGCGGGGTGCCCTCCGCTCTCACCCGGCTGTGCTACGGTCCCTTAGGCTTCGTTTTCCCCCACCTCCGCCTTGTTGGGGGAGTCCTCCGCCTGCGTCGCCCCAAGGTCGTTCATCCCAGTTACTTCATCTTGGGCAGTGAGAATGCTACTCTCAGAGCAGCTGGATAGCGGGGCCTGGGCAGGGCAAGGTGCCCGGGGCCGTCTAAGCACAGCGGCCAGCAAAGCCTTCAGGTACTGGCGGAAGCGGCGGCTGGAGAAGGCGTAGAGGATGGGGGTGAAGCAGCAGTGCAGGAAGGCGATGCTCTCGGTGACCTGCAGGCCATAGTCGAGGCGCGTGCTGATGCTGCAGTCCCCAAAGACTTTCAGGTCCATCAGCGAGTGCAGAAACAAGGTGAGGTTGTACGGGAACCACAGCACGAAGAATGCCACCACCAGGGCGACGGCGATCCTTAGAGCCCGGCCCTGGCCGGGGGGCCGCAGCCTGACCAGGACGGAGCCGATGCGGGAGTAGAAGAAGATCATGGCAAGGAGTGGAAGGAGGAAGCCCAGGAGGTTCTGCTGGAAGCGGAGTAAGAGCTTCCAGAGGGTCACATGCCCCCCGAAATCCGGGTAGCAGTTCCACACACCCGGGGGGTGTTCGTGCGTCTGCACAAAGACCATGTCAGGGATGGAGACAGCCAGCGCCACAGCCCAGACCATAGCAGCAAGGAGCCGGCACTTGGCCGGGGTCCTCAGCCTGTGGTGGGGCTGAGCGTGCACGATCTCCAGGTACTTGTCCAGGCTCAGGCAGCTAATGAAGAAGATGCCACTGTAGAGGTTAACGGTATAGAGGGTGCTCACCATCTTGCACAAGAAACTCCCAAAGACCCAATGCCAGACCACGGTGATGCCCCAGAAGGGCAGCGTCACCACAAACAGGAGGTTGGAGGTAGCCAGGTTCAGCAGGTAGACGTCCGTCATCCGCCTGCGAGGCATGTACCGGAGCAAGACCACGAGAAGGAGAAGGTTCCCGGCCAGGCCCAGCACAAAGATCAGGCTGTAGAAGAGCGGCAGGAAGACTTTGCTGAAGGATAGCACCTCGTCCTTCCTGCACAGCATGAAGGCCACCTCGTCCAGGTAGTCCTCATAGTCATAGAAGGAGCTGCTGTTCTCAGAACTGGTGGCCTCGACAGTGAGGGGCGCAGGGGCGGCGCTGGTGGCCATGTCCTGGAGCACTGAGGGCCAGAGGGCAGTGTGAGAGAAGAAAGACGAAGCCAGGAACCCCCTCCCTCTCTCCAAGCCCCCTTCTGCTACTGCTCTGGGGTGTCCAATAGACCCTGCCCATTGGCATCGGTCCCTGCAGTCCAGTGAGTACGAACACAAGTGTGGGGACCCCGGGTCTCTCACTGAGTAGTTATGTCACCGTGGGTAGGTGACAGCCTCAGGTGTTCTCATTGCATTCACTTGTCCCACTATGGTTTCTCCTCTTTATTTTCTCCCTAATCATATGAAAGGACTGATAACGTCTTTATGTTTCTTTATTATTTGGCACTACCAATTCGCCTACTTATCGCCTCCATGTTCTTCCTCATGCGCAGCTTATCATTATTCTTCTTTGTGTGGCTTAGTGATGTTTTTGTAATGAGAGCTCTTTAACGGGGCTTGTTTTATCTATGGATGTCTAGTGGGTCCACTGTGCCTTTCCGCTTTTTTACTTCTGTCACCTAAGAATTTCCCTTGCTTTTGCTTATTTTATTTATAAATATTTAGTATTATATCAATGTTTTCTTTCATGAATATTTACTATTTTAAAAATACTTTATCCAATCTTTCTAGGTTTGTAGCAGAAAAGTGTGACCCATTGTGTTGACAGGCTCAGACCTACGAATCCCTTCCGTCCCTCCGTTTCCCCATCTTTAAAATGCTATTGGGAATAGTGCCTACGTCACGGGGTTCTGTGAGGTTTCAATGTGACAATTCAAGGGAAGCACTTCAAGTCCAGCACGTCGTCGGCACTCAATGAACGTTCGTGTAATTACTGCTTTGCCCCGAGCTGAGTCCAGCCCCTCGCCACCAGCCTCTTCCCCTCCTGCATGTCCATCTAACTGAACAGCACCACCAGCCACTCAGTCACCTAAGACTGAAATGTGGGAGACACCCCAGATTCCCTCCTCACCCCACTCACCATGCCCCATGGGTCTCTACCCGCTATTGCCT
>PVJL010010645.1:0-32517 GCA_004026885.1 Lyroderma lyra | reverse complement strand
TTTTAAAAGAGAGCCTCTCATGAACCAGTGAGGAGCGACTGTCACAAACCAAGGATTAGGCTCAATCCTGTTCCATGTTCCAGAAGGAGAAGATGCACGTTCGATACGTGAGATTGTCCGGCCGCGGGGAGGAGGGACGGAGGGAGGAAGGAGAGAAAACAGGAGTGTGTGGCCCAAGGGGGCAGTCGTGTAGAGCCACCAGAGTGGGGCCTTGTAGGCTGGCCTCCGTGATGATGGGCCACAAGGAGAGAAATACAAACCAACTCTAACTTGTACCTCTGCGGTTTAGTTTTTATTCATTGATTCAAGTGAGACGGAACGTTTTTAGTATGCTCGATGCCAGTTTGTCTTTCCTCTGTGAACGATTTATTGTTTTAACGCAAGTGTGCCCAGCCCATGGCCCTCGTGAGGGCCGCCGCGGCCCAGGCCGGCTTTGAACGCGGCCCAGCACAAACGCACAAACTTTCTTAAAACATCACGAAAGTGACGCGCGGACCGTTTTTTAGCGCATCAGCTGTCGTTAGTGTGAGGGTATTCTATGTGGCCCAAGCAAGACAAGTCTTCTTCTTCCAGTGTGGCCCAGGGAAGCCACAAGGTTGGACAGCCCTGTTTTATTGGGTGGAATTCTTATTTTACAAGAGGGTTTTAGCTTTTCACGTAGCTGTTGCAAACATTTTCCCCAGTCCTTCCTGGTAGAACTTTCGCCTTTTTTTTTTCCCAAGTAGAATTTTGAAATCGATGTTGACTCAGGCCCTCAGCTGACCCTTCTAGTGTCCTTGACACTGGGATCACACAGCAGATGGAACTATCTAGAGCTGCTGGGGCAGAACTTCTTCAAGGGGGACCCTGCAGTCCTCCTCCTCCTTGAACTTCTGTCCCACCCTTGGGGTCCTGTCACATGGCACCTGGGCTAGATGTTGGGGAAAAAGCCACACACGCCCTGTCTCCACCCCAAGGGCTCCTGACTGGCCTCAGGAACTTGACCCTATGCCTTCCCTTCCTGGTCCTCCATTCCCCTCTTGTGCATCTGGGGTCTGCTGTCCCTGTGCCCCTCCCTCTCTTGGCAGCAGCAAGGACCCCCACCCGCCCACCCGCACATAGCTGACGCCGGGAGGCTGTGAGCTGCTGGGGTTGGGAAGAACTCTTCTGCTCCTGAGCCTGATTAGAATTCACTAGTCAGGACTTGGCACTAATTAAACACCAGTAATTTTGGTCTGTCAGCATTGAACTTGATCCTGACCTGGTTTCTCCATATCCTTGACTTTTGCTCTAACAAACAACTGAGGCTGATGGTTGCTTTGATCAAAGCCAATGCCACGGTTAGCGGGCCCCAGGTTGGAACAGGCCACCTTCACGATGTCCCCCGCACCTAGAACACACTGCTGCCTTTCCTCTCAGGGCCTCTGACGTCCTGGTCGTTCACTCTGGGAACCTTTCCAGCCCCTCCCATCACTTTCACCAATAGTGCCGATGATGATGACGACAGCAACCAGCACCCCCACGTGCACAAGGCAGTTGGCCAGGCACCTTCAGATCCACTGTGGTCATCCTGTAAGGCAAGCCGGCACGGGACTGCTGGTCCCGTGTAACCAGGAGCAAAGCAAACTTGTCACACCACACAGGAAGCCACTGGCTGAGCCACACCTGAATCCTGGGTCTTCGGACCCCAGGAGCAGCGCCTTGTTTCTAGTTCCACCCCAAAAGGGGCCAGCTGGGAGCAGTGATTTGGACTCAGGAGGTCTTGGTTGCCCAGGATACCGCCCTCATACGCTGGTCTAGTTTCTGTGGGTTCCATCACGAGTGCCCTCAAGGCTTTATTGAGCCTCCTTGAGAAACACAGCCTCCCTATGGTCAGCAGACAATGTCCTCCCAAAGATGTCCACACCCAAACCCCAGCAACTTGGGAATCTGTCACCTTTTAAATCAAAGGGATGTCACAGATGTGACTAAGTTGAGGATGCTGAGATGGGGACAGGACCCTGGACTATCCAGGTGGGCCCAGTGCAATCAGAAGGATCCCAGCAAGAAGGCGGCAGGAGTGTCCGAACCAGAGACATGACAGTGGAAACCAAAGTCCGAGGGAAGCAGTTTCAAGGCAACGAAGGCAGCCACCCTCCAGAAGCGGGAGGAGGCTCGGGGCTGGTCCTGCCGGGCCCTCCAGGGCGGTGCAGCCCCGCTGGCCCACCTTAGACCTCTGACCTCCAGAGCAGTAAGATAATGAACTTGTGTGGTTATAAGCCACTGAATCGGGGGCCTCTGCCGCAGTGTCGATAGGTATGTACTTCGATGACCCCTTGCGCCCTCAGGACCTCGGGCTAAGGGAGTGAGTCGTGGCCACCTCCTTCCATGTGTAGATGGAGAAACAGAGACTGAAGGAAGGGGAACAACTTGTGCAAAGCTTCCAGTGAGTAGCCAGGCGTCATGCAGCGCCCCGAGCCCCACGTTCCTGGCTGCCCTTCAGGTCTCTGTTACTGCCCTTAACTGTCCCTCAAGCCCTGTCCTGTTTTCCCTTTTCCTTTTCTTTCACTTTTCCTCATTGCCTGGATTCATTTAGTTTATCCAGCAACACCCTGAGAGGACTAGATGGGGGTGTCCGTTATTCACATCCTAGTACGAAGCAGCAGGCAGTAGGGCAACCCCAGGTGCAGCGCTGCAGTGCAACTTTCGGGGAATCCAGAGAACCAGACAGAGGCTAGAGAGGGAGGCCTGAAAAAGGAGGGTGTCAAGGTCAGCCGAGCTTCCCCTGCAGCGAAGCCCAGGGCACAGAGGCAAAGCACAGCTTATCTTCTAGGCCAACCACGTCACCCTGGGGGTGACTTCGTGCAGCTGCTCGGCCAGGCTGGCCCCAGCTCCGACGTAGCGAGAGTCTCTGGCTGAAGAGTGATGCCTCCTCCTGAGGACCCTGCTTACGTCCATCTAGACAGGAAGGCAGCCATGTTAGTTGAGCTCCTTCTATGCGCTGAGCACTCGTGGGAGATTTTCTCATTTAATCCTCAACCATATTCTGGGAAGCAGGACTAGTAGGATCCCCACTTTCCAGATGAGGAAACTGAGGCTTGGAAAGGTAATGCCCAATTGTCCATGGCTTCACATCAGCAAAGAATGGCCCCAGGACGGGATGGTTCCAACAATACCAGGTAGTGGCGACCTTGCCTCCCCAGCTTCCCTTTCCTGCATGGACGAGCTCTGGTAGTGGGACTCCTGGGCTTCAGCATCAAGGGGCAGAGAAGATTCCAAGTCAGTTGTGAGCTGGAGCCAGCTCCTACAGGCCTGTGAGAGCCACTTACACAGCGTCTGGGAGGCACGTGGCGATTGTTAACCAATTCCGTGACGTTAGGTTGGTAGCTTGAAATTGGTCACAGTGGGAATGTTTATGCCACAGCAAATGCTGCACATTGGAGCTTCCCCTCTCTCCTGCGTGTGACCCCCGACTCCTCACCACTGAGATCTGGCTGATAGGCCTTTACTAGTATAACCCGGACCAGGGCCAGTGAGCTTGATCAAACCCTGACTGTCTATCTCCCTATCTGTGGCTCCTACCCCCTCTCCTCTTCCACCTTCCACATCAGTCCCACCACTGCCCTCCCCCCAGCCAGGAGCCCCTGAGGACAGGGTCACCGTGTAGGACCCTCTCAGGTGTCCCCAGCACATGCATGCTGAGTGTGCCACCCACAGTGCAGCTGAGCCCAGTGAACAAATAAACAAGATCAAATGTGACCCCGAGAGGCCACACTAGCTTTCACAATATAAAACTGAGAATAACATCTGAGGTCACTTCTAGTGGACAATCATTGTGCTGGCTTCCTTACAATGTGAAACTCATATCCTTTAAAATGCAACCTAAACCCGCCCTTCCCAGGAGCCAGCCCAGGCCACCGGCCTGGTGCCACCCATCCCCTCCTGCCAGCACTCACAGGAGGGCACTCCTTGGTGTCAGTACCCACCTCCAGGAATCAGGCACTCCTGCCTCCTATGCTAGACCTCCGGCATCTTCCCGGAGGTTGGAACTCACCAGCACAGGGCTGGCTTCCGAGGGGCATTCAGAGGGTGACATGGAACTGATCGGCAGTCACCTCTCTCCCTCCCTTCCCTCGGCTCGTTTTTCTCCCGCCTGGTTCCCTGCCCTCCCCACTGGTACCCTGCAGACTCCTGAGCCAAGACCCCCCCTTCTACAAGCCATCTCCTCAGCAGGGGCCGGCTCTGCCCGGCAGCCGGGATGGCCCATGACCGTGGAGCGTGACCGGCCCAAAACCTCCAGTGTTGCCACGTGAGCCACGCTCAAATGTCGCCTCCAGCTGGGGCAGCCTCCCTGGACCAGTGTCAGGGGATGCTCCCTATTCCCATCCCAACCCCCTCCCTCGGGAGCTCCACAGCCTGCTTTCCGGGGATGGAGTGCCGAAGCCTGGACTCGGCCCCGGCCCCACCTGGGGTGGTCCCCGCTCTGCCCAGGATTCTGGCATCCCGGCCCAGCAGTGGCTGGAAAAGTTGAGGCAGGGGTTACAAAGTGACTCACTCAGGCCACAGCGTCTGGCTGTGGGAAACACGCTGGTGGCGGGGCACACGTGGCCGAAAAACCTGCATTCAGGGGAACGGGTAGCAGTGTAGGGGCCTCTGTGCTCCTCCTCCTGGGTTTGGGGAAGAGCCAGCCATTACACTCTGCTACGTATACACCAACAAAGCCACCACCCCACCAGCAGCGCCCCCGCCCCTTACCTAACACTGACTGTGGGCCAGGCTCCGTTCTCGGAACGTGACACGCATCAGTCAGTTCACTGGGTCATTGCAGCAAGTGTCGGAGCAGGTGCTCTCACCGTCTCTGTTCTACACGTGAGGAAACTGAGCCACAGAGACGCAGAAGAACTTGCCCACGGCCACGCCGGCCATCAGTAGCAGAGCGGGGATTTGAAACCAGGCCCGGGCCGGGCTAGCTCCGGAAAACACCGCGGGGGACCAGAGACGGAGAAGGGGCAGGAGGCTGGTGGCCTTGCTTCAGGGGGCCTGGATGGGCAGCTGGTGGGGAGGGAAAACGGGGAAAGGAGCTGAGAGCCACATGAGAAAGACACCGGTCAGCATGCCCAGTGCCACGGGCCGGGCACACAGGGACAGCGCTCGGGCATGACCTGCACCGTGGGCAGGGCCAGGCCTCCGCTTCACCATTCGGTCTGGGGTGACCTCGGGCTTCAACCTTTAGGCCCTGCCAGCCCCAAGGCAAAGTCAGGGCTTCCGCCCCAGAGCCCCTGATGTCCACGAGCCTGTTTTCTCACCCATGAAATAAATAATACGTACAGCAAAGGCTTTTGGGAGGGTCAAATCCGATGCGATCATCGTGACAGCTGAGCGCAGAGCACTGACGGGGGGGCTTTACGTACATGAACTTACTTACCCTCACATTGACCTCGGAGGCGTTAAATACTATTATAAGCCCTGTTTTACAGCCATGACACTGAGGTGAGAGAGGTTAGGGAACTGGCCCCATGTCACGGAGCAAGTGAGAAGCAGAGAACGCTCTTAAACCCCAAGTTACGCTGCCTCTCCAAGAAAACGACAAGCCGCTGTGGTCCCCCTCCGCCGAGCTTTGTGTGTCCTAATGACCTTACTGCTCACAGCAACGTTACAAAACAGGCACTAACTGCTGTTATTCCCATTTTACAAATGAGAAACTGAGGCTCAGAGAAGGGGAGGAAGGTGCCCAAGGGCACACAGCAGGTGGGCTGCAGGACTGGAAATCAAGTGCCTGCTTCTGTGCAGGGCCTTGGTCCTGTGCCGCGCCCTGGGGGCTGCGCCCTCCCCTCCCTGCTGCCCTCTGTGTGGCCCCCCACCGGAAGCATCGCATCTGGTTTCACCGTGATGGATAAAACACAAGAAAAGCACCATTAGCAGTCCTGACGCTCGCAAGCAGCCCCACACTGCACATCCCGGTCCTTCTGCCTCCCTGAAGAGGCAGTATTGTCACCTCCCTGGTTTCATAGGAAGCCCAGGGCCACACTGCAGGCCGGACAGAGCTGACCCCAGAGCCTTGACCACTGAGTGGCAGGCCACTGCACACAACGCGCTCTCTCTACATTTTGGACGTGTTTTTCCTGACTACAATAGTAACATGCTCAGTGCAAAATGTGCAGATACAAGGAAAAAAAATTTAAAAAGAGGCTAATAATCCTTCCCCTCACCCCAAAATAACCCTGAGGAACGTTTTGGTGTATCTTGTCTGTTTTCATGTCCAGAGCCCCGTCTGCTGCAGTAAACCTCCCTGGATCTGTGGATGTGGCTGGAAGAGTGGCTTTGTCACTTTGCAGCAGGGCGGGGGTCCCCTGGAAGCCTCTGGGTTGACATGCCACCTCTTGCCCCCCAGGAGACGTAAGGCCCACCTGCTCCCCACGCTCCCTGGGACCCCAATGGTTTCCTGGCTCTTATGGTAAAATGGGGACGTTTGTGACATTGATGCCCATAAGGCAATCCTCTCAAAGCTTATTTCACTTTAAAAAACAAACAAACAAACAAACAAACAAACAAACAAACAAACAACTAAGTAATTTGAGAGCTGGGCTCTTCAAGGAGCTGCTACTCCCAAAGAGAGTGTGATTTCCGTGTCTTTCCTGAATCGTTCTTGCTTTTCCCTTTTTGCCTCTCATCGCTGCCTGACAGTCCACCTCGAGCTCCTTGTGTGTGTGCTTCAGCATTCTGCGGGTTCAGAAGCGAAGACAACCCCCAGCCACGACACACACCGCCTGGGGGGAGCACACTCAGCGCCGAGCAGCAGGGGAGACTGGTCCACTTCTTCACGGCTGAGTCACCCTGGGCAAATTACTAAACCTCTCTGAGCCTTACTTTTCTCACCTGTGAAATGCCTCCTTTCAGGAAGAGACTCACAGATGTAGAAAACATTTGGTTTGTTGCCAGACGGAAGGAAGAAGAGGAGGAGGAGGAGGAGGAGGAAGGGGTGAACTAGGGGGAAGGGGCCGGGAGAGCGTGGGAATACAGTCCAGAATGCTGCAATAACTACGGTGGCGTCCGATGGGTACAGATTAGCTGGGGCGGTGGGGGAGGGTGGGAGGGGTGGGTGAAAAGGGGAAGACATCACAGTCACAGAACAGTCCCAGGGATGTGAGTGCAGCACAGGGCACACAGTCAGCCACACTGTCATAACTGTGCGTGGTGTCAGGGGGAACCAGACGTACTGGAATAAGGATGTTGTAAACTGCCTCCTTCATGTAGTTTTTATAATAATTAAATGAGCACCTCATCCATAGCTACTGGCTCCCTTCCAGGCCCTAAAATGACATTTGGCTCAGGCTGGGGTGGATACAGAGGAATCCTGGGACTGTCTGGGGCAGAAGGAGGGAGCTGAGAACTTGGGAGAGGTAGGGACAAGAGAGGATGGGGTGGGGGGCACAGGAGAGCATGTGGGCATGTGCAAGAGATGACCACAGAGCTGGGGAGCTTCAGCCTTGTGTGTGGGGGGGGACCCTTAAAGACCATCTCCCATCATAGTACAGCTGGGGAAACTGAGGTCCAGAGAAGACAGGGAATGCCCGAGGTCACCCAGCCACATCTGATACCAACTCTCAAGGATTTCCAGAACCCACAAAGCAGATCCTCAGAGCTGGAGTCCAGCAGGGAAGAGGCTGGTGGGGCCACCGTATGCCCCAGCTGCTGGGCCAACTGCTCCAACAGCTGTCCTAGGGAGAAAGCTCCACACTGACCCTGAGAGCACCTCCCTTCCCCACACCTGTCCCCTCTCTCCAGGCCACTCTCTCCCCATAGTCCCTGGGTGGGGCTGGGCCCACCCCAACTCTGCAAGTGGCCGTGACCTACCAGAGCCAGGCCTGCCTGCCTGGGGACGTCCACCCTGCGCACAGGAGGAGCGTGGCCGGGCCGGGTCCTTCCTCCTCAGGGAAGTGCAGAGGAAGCGACTCTTTTTATAAGCACTGTCCCCCCTGGACAGCGTCCTGCACACATCCTGTTTGAGGCTGCAAAGCCCCCTTTGTGCCCGCCCAGGACAGGCCTTGGCTGCCCAGTCCACAAGATGTTTTCCTCACTGAAAATGAGTCAAGCTCAAACGAGCACCCCCACCCAGGAAGGAGCACACGCCCCCCCACAATCGTCTAATTACTCTGCAAAACATGTGTCCCCAACCACACCTCTCTGGAACGGTTTTCCATCAGCTGTGCCAAGGCACTAGCAGCCCCAGATCAGACCTCCAGGCCCTGGCTCTCCCTGCCCGGTCTAGGCAGCCTTCCCAAGACGCCTACCCTGGCAGGACCCCGCTACCCCCCTCCCCGGCCCTCCCGTTCCCAGCGCAAGTCCCTGCAAGCAGTGCGGTGGCTGCTTCATCCATGCACAGTGTGGCAGTGCTCTTCTCATCTCCTAGACTTGCTAGGCCATCTTCCCCCTGCACCCCCTTCTCCCCCTGCACCCCCATCACAGCTGCCTGCGCACGTGCCTGCTCCCCTACTGGGTCAGGAGCTGCCAGGGCAGGGACCCTATCGGACCAGCAGCCTGAGCCCAGGACTGGGCGGGAGCGGAGACTGAATGAACCAGGCAGCATGTGGGTACCATGCCACCAGGTCAGCACCTACAGTCCATGGTCAATGTTTAAGTGATCAAAGTCACTTTCACCTCCAGCCCCACCGCCAGCCTGACACACAGCAGGAGACTGGTGAATGCCCACTGCCTCTACCCGAACTGAGCGGTTCTCAAATGATGCCACATGGTTATAGGCACTGGCATTGGGTCACACGGAGCCAGGCTGGAATCTGGCTGTGTGTGTCCCTGCTTTGTGACCTAGAGATGGTGGCTTCACTGCTCTGAGAGTCGGTTTGCAGACTGCATTGGGGGTGGTGACGGTGTCTCCCTCAGACAAGCATGATGAGAGCTGAATGCTCCCGGAGAGGTGCACATGGACTTGGACGTTTGCCTTTCTCTGGAGTCCACAGGCCGCCCGGAGTGCCAGCGGCCAAGCCAGTGGGCACCTTCCCAGTGGCTGGGTGTCCAAGTCTCTCCGATCCAAAGGCTCTATTGCCAGCAGGAGAACGAGCCCCAGGGAGCAGCCCAACAAAAGCCACAGAGCCCTGGTTCCATCCAGGGGACAGCCAAGTTCTGGAGCCTGCGCCCTTCCTCATCCCCTCCCCCTCTTTAAAAGCTTTTATTTTAAAATAATTTTTAGACTTGCAAAACAAATGGTGCACAGAATTCCTGTCTACCTGTTAGCCGGCTTCCCCTAATGTTGACATCTCTGTGGTCTGTTAACAGCCCACAGAGCCATGGTGTAAGCCCGGACGTGGACACAGTATGATTAGCTTATCTACAGATCGTACTCCAGTGCCATCCGTTGTCCCGCTGTCTGTCCTTTCTCTGGTCCAGGATCTAAAGCAGAGTCCCATGCCGCATTTGGTTGTCACGTCTCCTTCATCTCTTCACTCTGGGACAGTTCCTCCGTCTTGCTTTCTTTCCTGACCTGGACAGTTGTGAAGGGAACTGTGTGCTGAGTGCGCCTGCCTTTTGGTACGATGCTGCCTCATAGATAGACGTGCGTCTGGGGCAGAAACACGGCTGAAGGGGGCACGTGTCTTCTCAGCACATCATCGCAGAGGTCCACGACTTCAACGGGGCTCATTAGTGACCATGATAACTCTGATCATTTGGTGAGGTGTGTCTACCAGGTTCTTTCACTGTGAATTCCTATTTATTCATGTATGCGTGATAAGCATCTTCTGGGCAGGTAACCTGAAACTATGCAAATGTCCTGTTTCGTACACTTGGCCACTAATTTTAGCATCTGTTGTTGATGCTTTCCGACAGCATTTAGTACCATGGTGTTTGCCAAATGGTGATTTTCTATTTCCATCATTCTTTCTACACTTATTAAGTGGAATTCCACTGCAAGGAAGAATTGGTCCTTCTCCATATTTATTTATATCAGCATGGGCTCATGGGTATTAATTTTATTCCATTATCATCATTATTTATTTTACTGTTCAAATTATCTCATCCTCTTTTGAAATCTCAACCCATCTGCTTCCTGTTAAGCTTACTTTCTAGCCACTGCTCATCACAAACACCTTCTCCCTGGCATGTGGGGCCGGTTGCTGGGGGGATCAGACCCTTTGCATGGGTGGCTGGCTTTCCCTGGAACTTACTGAGGCATCTTTCCACCAAGTGCTGGACCTTTTCCTGGAATCAGGCAGGATCCAGTCAAGGGAAATCAGTCAAGCTCCAGGGGCAGGGAGTTCAGGGCCCGGCTGAGGCTGGTCAGGTAGGCCCAGGTCCCACTGCTGTCGCATCTGTCACCCGCCCTCCGCGGACCCACCCCCATCTTGACTCCAACCAGCAGCAGCACCAGCCAGCCTCACACCCCGTCGTTGCCCAGACTCTTTCACGGGGAGGAAGTGTTCTCCACCAGCCCCGAGGGCAGCCCGAGCAGAGACTGCACTGCAGCCCAGAAAGCCGTCAAGGGCGAAGGAACCCGGCTGCCCAGACGTCCCATTTCAGACAGAAAACAACAGTCCTGTCCGGTGTCAAATGGGACGGCTGGTCAGCCTGCTGACACCTTGAATATAGCCCAGTGAGACGAGGCCGACCAGATGTCCCATTTGAAACATGACAGGACCATTGTTTTCTGTCCCATTTAAAACGGGACGTCTGGCCAGCCCACATGGTCTTTGCTCTGTAATACAAGCGGGGGTTCGCCTGGGGAAGGGAATGGACCCCGTCTCCGATGCACAGGACACAACGCCACTTCAGCCTCAGAGCAGAGCCCTTAAACTCTTTCCTGCTCTGACACACCTCACGACACACCTAGGACAGTGAAAAGTGGCATCACACTCCGAAACACCTGCGTCTCTCGTCAGTCGAACACTGCCCGAATCTGTGAATGGCCTGCCTGCAGCCCACCCTCCCTGGCCCCCGTGACCCAGCTCCAGGCCCATCTCCCCCTAGAAGCTGCCCCAAGTCTCCCCCACCTCTCGATGCCTCCCTAATGCTCTGCTCTGAGGTTCCCAAGTATGGGAATGACTCTTCGGGGGTGCATTTGTCTCCCTCCAAGAGGGCAAATTCCTCGTGGTCAGAGCCCTGCTCATCTGACACGGAGGAGCTGGCACCACCCACCCGGAGCCTGCGGGCCGGCTGAACCCTGACCCCGCCCAGCCAGCACGCACAGACTGGTCTTCTGACGGAAGCGCCCCAGCGTGGCCCCATCTCATGCTCCACCTTGCTCTCGGTCTCTTCTGTTTCTGTCTTCCTTGGGCAACATTCACCCCACACGGGGCTGAGCCCACAAGAGGGTCAGTCCGGTCCATCTCTAAGGCCTTGAAGTTGGGATTTCTAAACCACAAGCTCACCTTCGATGAGCTGGTGTGCCCGAACCTCAGACCAACTTTTTCCTATCGTGCTCCATTGACAGCACAACAGGAAAAGAATGTTGCTCTCTCATCTCTCCCATTTCCTCTTTCCGGCCGCCCCCACCAGCTGGCCCCCTCCAGCCATCCCACATGTGCTGTCTCTCCTTTTGTCCATGTGCTCAGAGCCCAGGGAGGGACGGGGACTGCTGCCAGCCAAGCAGGGGAGCGGGGTGCAAACTTTCCACTACTTACCCTCGCCTTGGGACAAACACATTTGTTGGAAATCAATACATTCACTCATTTCTCAAAATATCTGCAACCACGTAACACACATTAGCATTAATGTGGTGGTTCCTCAGATGTTTTCTCTGTGGATTAGGCCAAGGTGGGGTTATCACATCCACTTTGAAGACAGGGTCGCCAAGGCTCAGAGACGGAAAGTCACTTGCCCAGAAACACACAGTCGATAGGAGCCACCTGGAGTTTCTGGCGCCTACCCCAGTGCTCTCTTGCCCACAATGTATGTGCATATTCTGTTTAAGTTTTGGCTCCTTCCTTCTCCTCAGCCCTTCCAACTCAGATCTAGTTGCCAGTCCAGGAAAAGAAATGATTTCTCACGCATCCGAGGAGCCCTTCCAGCATGGCCCAGCCAGTGCTTGACGAGCAGGAGACAGCCGGTAAAAGTCTGCTGGGAGCACACGTGCTTCTGCACAGAAAGCCTTCCCAGGTGCCCTGCTCCCGCAAAGGTGTGTCCCAATACGTTTTAGACACAAAGACTCCACCTGGGGCTGCCCTGGGGCTGTTTCCTGCCTGCAGCATGCTTGGGCTTAGGGGAGCGAATGACTGGAAACCAGGATGCTCCGTGGGCCGAGGTCAGGGGGCAGACAGCAGCTGCTGGGCATCCCCCTGGGCACCACACAGAGAAGATTACATGGTGGGGGGCCTCGCCAACCGGTGCTGTTCAAATAAAAAAAACAAAGGGAGGTCCGCCTGGCAAACGCCCCAATTCGATTCCCAGCCAGGGAACTACCTCCCAAAAGAGAAAAAGGAAAAGAAAACGCCCTGCGCAGATACAATCAGTTGGGTCATACAGGCAAAGCTTAATTTCGCTTATTTTGTAAGGTTAACTTGACCTTGGTCATTTCTTGCTTATGCCTCTGAAAATCATGAGCAAAACTTGAACTTTTTCCCAAGGTTGGTAAGGAGTAACCACTGACCAATTCCCTCTCATTTAAGAGAATTCTCATATCACAACCAACCACTGAGAAGAAGACAGTCACGGCCTTGTTCACCAGGCGTCCTGCTCTGGAACAACACACCCCTGCGCCTTGCGCCATGTTTTGGTCTGAGTGCTCCCGGCCTGCACTGTCTTTTCGGGGTGTCTGCAGTAAACATTCACTAAGTACGACTTCGATGATTCACTGGTTTTAATTTGGCTCTTTGCGAATCTTTGATGGGGTTCGCAGCTGAGCCTGGAAGTGTGTGGGAGGCGCAGACTGGGCCGCCAGCTTACTGTGGCCAATTTCATGCCTTTCAACATGTTCAAGGTCACAGAAACTGAGAGGCTGGCTGCCAATCCACTCTGAGAACTGGAAGCCATGCCTGACCACTCCTTCACCTTGTCATCCCATCTGTTCATCCAGGAGACCCTCTCTAAGTGTCTGTCCCCCTCCCAGGGGGCCTGACTACCCCCTTCCCACCCTCCACCCCCAGCCAGTTGGCTGACTGCACCTATCTTCCAAACCCAGATGTTTCAACTCAACAGATACGTTTTGTACTTTTATTAAGTTGTTTCTTGTGGCAATTTTCAAACACATATGCCAGGAGAGGATAATGAACTCTCCTGTGTCCACCATCCAGCTCCAATGATGACCAACCGGTGGCCCGGCTTCCGCACCTACCCTCGCACCCACTCACCCCTTCCGATGTTGTTTGGCTGCAAAGACCAGAGATGGCGTAAGTGTTTGAGTATGTACCTTTAAAGGGACTTTCCCCACAGCCACACCTAAAGCAGTTCACACTAATTCTGGCATATCACCAAGCATCCAGGCACTGGCCTCATAAACCTTCGCCTTCAGTGTGCTCAAACCGGAATCCAAAGGCGGTCCACTCCCAGGGTGGTGGCTGTGCTAAGCTTTTGCCTCTGCGCCTCCATCTTTCTGCTTTTCTTCTCCACTTACTGAAGAAACGGGCTGGTCATCCTGTCTGTGACGAGTCCCCGCGGTCTGCGTGGTACGGACTGTACCCTCCCACTGTCCCCTCCATCGCCCAGAACCCCCACCACTGCACTCTCCTCCCCTCCACCGCCGGCATCCGCACGCCCAGTTCTTGTCCTTCCTCCCGGGGAGCGGGGAGCTCGGGGCAGCCAGGGCACAGGAGCGGGAACCACAGGGAGAAGGCGGGGAGCGGCGTCAGGGGGCGCCCACCCCCGTGTGCAGCTTCGCCCCTGCTCATGGAGCCCCAACTCCTCCTGCAGACTCTCGCACACCCCCGACCTTGCTCTGGTATCTTCCTTCTCAAGGACTTCGTAGCTACTGGTGTTCTTGGCACTTGACCGCCAGACTCCTGTCAAGGCCACAGAGTATTATCCTAGATATGGCTGGGCATAGCACGCAGGAGACAGCACGAATTCTGCCGAAAACTTCCCACTTGGGGGGCTGTTCTTGGGGGGTGAGAGGCTTGGTGGTCATCCCAGTGTGAGCCCAACTCCTCCAACTAAATTAAGAAAGTTCTCAGCAGACAAAGCCAAGTGTAGCTCGGCGTCAGCTGAGATCACGTCGTCCTTGCCTCTCGAAGGGAATTAACCTGCTGAACTTCCCAGGATCTGTGGCGTCACAATCACTTCTAGTTCTCAGTACTCTGCAGCCTGCTCACAGCCCACCCCACAGGTGCGCCGTGTCCTTGCAGACCCAGGGGTGGGACCCAGCCCTGCTTCTGTGCTGTGCCTCCGGATCATGACTCATTTGTGTGTGGGGGGGGAGATACTCCTTAGGTTTGGGGCTACGGCTGGGGTTCAAGTTACCATGTGCCTGAGCCCCTCTCCTTCACCTGTGCCTCCCCATCCGCTGACTCTCCTCCCCAGAGAATTGCCCTCAATACAGTGAAGAGCAGCTCTGTGACATCACCGTGAGGACAGACCATCTGCCTCAGGTCTCACCCCACAGCACAAAAGACCTGGCAGAGGCGCTGAAGTGCCACCCTTCCCTGGCCCCCGTCCCACCCAGTCCCTCTGGATAGAAGGGAGTAAGGTGGAGATACAGATTCCTCCCCCTTAGATCTATACTTCGGGGCCAGCGAATCCCTTGGGCATCCGCTGTGGCCAAGCCTTGGTCTCTCTCTCTCAGAATAATGTTTTTAAAAAAACATAAAACACTGGATAAAGAAGGTGTGGTACGTGTACACAATGGAATATTACTTGCGTAAGAGAAGATGAAATACTGCCATGTGCGAAAACAAGGATGGATCTTGAGCAAAACAAGTCAGACAGAAAAGTCAAGAACCGTGTGACTTCATGCATATGTGAGACATAAAACTGAAAGAAGCAAAGGTACAAGACAAAGAAACAAAAACAGACGACAGTTCCGTGGTCACCAGAGGGGAAGGGGGGAAGGGGCCAAGTACGTGGCGATGGAAGGAGCCCGGGCGCTGGGTGGGGGACGCACGGGGCAACCAGGAGCGACTGCGGTGCCACAGACGCTACGACAGACGCTACGACACACGCGAGGCGGCGGGACCCCGGAAGCCTACCTAACCTTACTAACCAGTGCCATCCCTGTACATTTAATAAAAAATGTTTAAAAATCCCGAAAAACAGGAAACCAAGTATGTTGAAAACCAATCACACACATCGCTCAGGACTGCACGTCACCCTGGAAATGGCCTTCAGGAGGCGAGTGGTGGGACCGCTCGGGTACGTGCCTGCCGCGGGTCACGGCGGAGAAGGAAAAGGAGCAGTCTCCCACCCGACAATTCTGGGAGGCTTCAGGGGGACTCTCCGGGATGAAAACAAGCCACCTCAGACGCTTACATACTGCTCCAAGTGTGTAAAAAGAGGGCAGCTTCCATCACACAACGCTCTTGAAATGACAAAATCACAGCAATGGCGGGCAGATTAGCGGGTGCGAAGGGGAGTGGGGGGAGGGCAGTGTCTGGCTATGACAGAACCACGAGGGACCGTGTGGGTTCTGGTGGTCCAGCCGGTGTACATGTGATAAAGTGCTATAGAATGGAATATGCACCCGTGTGCCCAAGCACGCGCATGCAGAACTGGTGAAACCTGAACACGGCCCAGGGATGACCCGTGTGACTGTCCTGGTCGCACCCGTGTGCTGCAGTTTCACGAGATGACACCGGCGGGGTACACTGAGTAAAACGCTCGTATACGTAGGACCTCTCTGCATTATTTCTTGCAATTGCATGTCTACTATTACAGCGTGTTGTTATAATTGTTCTACTTTATTATTAGTTGTTGTTGTTCATCTCTTCCTGTGCCTAATTTATAAATTAAACTTTAACATACATACTCATATGTGTGTACAGAATAAAAACATGGCATATACCGGGTTCAGTACTATCCACAGTTTCAGGCATCTACTGGGGCGGGGGGAGGGCTCTCAGAACATGTCCTCCACAGACAAGGGGGCACTGCTGTAGCTCAAACTACAATTTCCACTTACATATTTGTCTCAGGGTCTGCTAAGATAGTAATCTACACACTCTATTCAAGAATTATCCCCCAGCCACCCCTGGGGTGAGAGAGTGGGAGGAAACTGCTGGACAAATCTGGGTGGGGGGCCGAACCCCTGAGGATAGGTCACCTGCTCTGCTCCCAAAGGGCAGTGGGTCCCAGGAGAGGCTGCTTCAGGCAATCACATGCTCCACTCAGATAGGACACACCCCTGTGGGAACTGTGACCCCAAATGAGGAAACCAGGGGAGATAAAGAAATGCTGTCCCTGGTAACGTGAAGGACTGTTTGGAAGTGGAGTCCTGGGTGTGGACCACAAGGTCTAGAAAAAGAAACATTTGGACGAGATCAGGAAGGAGACTGCAAAGCCCCAGGGGCCTGTGGGGCCTGCTCACAGCACGCCCTGCTGGAGAGCCCCAGCCCTCGCTCTGGGTATATGAACAGGCTCCAAAACACTTTGGCTAAATCAAAACTCTGAGCATAAACATAGCAGTTGAGTATCTCAGTCAGCCACTCAGTAAAATTAATTTGTCTTCATGGCTCGGAGAGTATGGGGACCACCCCGCTGGACAGCAGGACAGGAGCAGAACTTGGACTAGAAGCCAGATTGTTTCTCCCTGAGCAGACACTTTTGCCTCTAACTCACAGTAGAAAATGCATTTTACCTGGGGGTGTGTTACACAAGTTTCACAAAATAATAATTAGACCAACTACCGGTAATGCACTTCAATTCTTTTCTACTTGGGTTCTTATTTTTTAAATGCTGGTCATGACCCATTAATGGATTTCACAACCAGCTTCTGGGTGGTGACCTACCATTTGAAATATTGTCACTGAGTGTATCCAGAAATGAAAGGGTGTGGACAGTTGTTCTGGGCTCTTCCCCAATACTGTGGGTTTGCCGCCAGCCTCAGTGTCCCCTTCAGGACTGCAAGGATTGCTGGGCAGAGCCAGGAGAGCCTCTAAATTCCATAAAGGGAGGGTGGTTCCTATCTCCTGATCCAGTCACTCACACCAGGCATGCCTCTACTCTCACTTTTTCTTTCCGCATCGCCTCACCTGTATTATGTATTATTGTATGAATATATATTCTCTCTAACTCAACTCATTACTTCAAAACATAAAAACACTAGCCCTGTCTTGTAAGTACTATTGGTGAGATCAAAGGCTTTTTGTCATTCCCCAATGCAAAATGAAACAAAACACAGTTATGAAAATAAAACGTGCCGTGTTCCACCTTAAATCACTGAGCCAGTGGCCCTCCCTGCCCTGCTACTTCCACAAGAAAATGACCCAGTCTCAGTACAGCCCAAGCTGTCCTTAACCTCCAGAAAGGTTTCATCCTTCTGTCTGCCCCTCGCTGCAATAATAACCAGCACTGCTACCATGGCTAACAGCATTCAAACTATTTAATCTTCACACTAACCCTATGAAGGGTTAAGAGTCACCCCATTTTACAGATGAGCAAGCTGAGGTGTGGAGAGATCGGGGAGACTTGGCCATAGGTGCGAAGTGATGGTGCAGTTTGACAGCAGAGCCCATGTGACTATGTTGTACTGCCCACCTCGGAAGCTGCCCAGCCCACCCTCGGCCCTCGTGTTCCCTTACAGAACATTCTCCCAACCCACTGGATTGCTCTTCTTCTGCTCCCAGAGCACTCACTTCTTGCCTGTTGAATTCATGTGGAGATTAATCATACACAACTGGGAGACCCTGCCTCTCCCAGGCTGGGGGCTTCTTGAACACAAGGCTGCATCTTAGTCCTCTGTATATCTCTGGGTCCAAAGCCTGTCAGAGGCATTGGAGGCCCTCAGAAATGCCTCCTGGGCCCTGGGATCTTTCCTTGTTGTTGAACAAACCACCTGGTACTCTGCTGAGTTATCAGCTCACAGGCTGGTTTCCAGGGAAGCCCTGGAATAGTCAGAGGGAAGGGAAGATGAGTCAGAGACAACAGAGTCAAGGAGTCCTAACCTCGGGTCCACAGGTCACCCGTGGACGCACACCTGATACGTAGAAGGTCCATAAACTTAGGTGGGAACAAGATTACATCCTGACTTTCACTGACCTCTGGTGGAAATGTAGCATTTCCTTCTAATGGAACATGACCTGTGACTTTGTCACCAGTAAAAACACTGACGGTCTCATTTCACATCACCGTTGCAGCAGACATCTGGTCACCACTCATCACTTCCTGAAAATTCTGGTTGTTTTCAAACCCTCTACTGGATCTTGCATTCAAGACATTAGCGAAGAGACACATATATTAACATATATTAACAGCACACACCATGCCACAATGGAAAAAACACCTAGGTATCTGTATATTGATAGGATTGGCAACTCTTGGCAATTTCAATAGGACCAGTAATTTTATATATTTTATTTTATGCTTTTAAAAAATATTATTCTAAGATGTGCGCATAGACTTGACCAGACTGCCTGGAGGGACCATGGCACAAAAAAGGTTAAGACACTACATAGAGAATCACAGTTCAGAGTCAGGACTGGAACCAGACCGACCCAAGTTCAAAGCTTAATTGATAGGCCAAATTACCTGGGTCTCGGTTCCCTCGCCTGCAGAACGGGGATTACTACCGCCCTTCCTGGATTAGCATCCAGCACCAGAGTAAAGGTGATGTGCAAACCTAACTGGCCGGTGAGACGGACCAAGCTGGGGGACAGTGGGGCCCTCGGCTGGGTCGGCCCCCCTCTCTCTTGGCTTCCTACTTCTCCCATCAAAGAAGTCATTTGTCCCCTCAGCCTGGTTAAGCCCAGCTCCCTGTAGCTGGACAGAAAGGCTGACTTCAAATCCTTTATAGATACTCTACCGCATTCTGAGCCCCAAATCTGCACCCCAGTCCCCAAAATGGCCAACATGTCATGCTCCCAGAAGGCCAGTCATCTCCCTTTCAAGCATTGACATGCACTTCCACATTTGTCCACTGGGTGGGGCTGTTCACACTCTTAATCATCAGCCCAACCAGGGCAGAACCAGAACTCTTCACTCAGAGCTGCCCCCGACCCCGCCGCCCCACCCTGCCCATTTCTTTTTTTCCCCTCAGATTGAGACTGGCATACAGTAAAGCACCTCCTCTGTGCTCCTTTCCAGTAACCTACTTCTGTAAGAATGGTGGTGACTATCCTGATTTTTAATATCATAGGTCAGCTTCGCTTTTATTTAGATGCAGTCATATAGAATACAGTCTTTTGGTTTTTGTTCAACACTACGTTTGTGAGATTACATGCAGTTGTAGTTCATTCATCCTCATTGCCCTGTAGGTTCCACTGCGTGAATATGCAAGAATTCATCTGTCCTCTGTTGACTCAGCATTCGAGTAGTTCCCGGTTTGGAGTTTACTTGGCAGTTGCTCCCCCAGGAGGGCGATACTCATCCAAAACTGGTCCACAGCTGCAGACTGAGGATGCAGTACTCTCGCCAAGGAGGCTGAAAAGATGTATTACTCACGCAGTGAGGCTTTCCAGGGAGAGCAGGGCCCACCCTCGAGCCGGTCAGCTTGGCTTGAGCAGAAGGGTCAGTGGTCAAACATCAAAAACAGAGTCAAGCTATTACATACTGTACATTTCTTTTTCTTTTCTTTCTTTTTTTTTTTTTTGCATGTGGGTAGTTCCCTGGCCGGGAATTGAACCCAGGCCGTAGCGCTGCCAGTGCCAGTGCCGAAGCCTTAAGCCTCTACACCACCAGGGAACTCCCACATACTGTACATTTCTATTGGGTTTGTCTCTAGCAATGTAGTTGCAGGCATGTATGTTTTGAATTTGGTAAATACTGTTAACCAGTATTTCACAGTGATTGTACCAAATTTCATTCCCTCCAACAACATATGTACTAGTTTGTTTATCCACTCTGCAATTGAGAGACAGTTGGTTTGGTTTGCTTTGGGAGATCACAAATAAAGTTGCTATCAACATTCATGTACAGATTTTTGTGTCAATATAGGTTTTTATTTCACTTGGGTAAATGCTAGGAGTGGAAAGGCTAGGTTGTATGGCAAGTGTATGTTTCACCATGTGAGAAACGAGGCAAACTGCTTTCCAAAAGTGGGTGTACCATTTTGCATCTACACCAACCAGCAAGATCTGAGTTCCAATTGCTCCACATCCTCCTAAGTACTTGATATAGTCACCCTTTACCTTTAGCCATTCTAGTAAGTGTGAAATACTAGTTCATGGTGGTTTTAATTTGCATTTCCTTAAGAACTAATGATACTGAACATCCCTCCATCTTCTTTGGTGAACTGTCTTTTCGAATATTTTGCCCATTTTTTTTTTAATTGGGCTGTTTTCTCCTTCCTGAGCATAGAGAGTTCTTGATATGTTTTGGATACAAGTCCTTTATCAGGAATATGACTTGCAAATACCTTCTCCTAGTCTGTAACCTATGTTTTATTGTCTTAACAGTGTCTTTTGAAGAGTAGAGGTTCTTAAATGTGGTCAAGTCCAAACAATTAATTTTTTTCTTTTATGGATTGCATGTTTTGTGTCTTAAGAAATCTTTGTTTACCCTAAGGTCACAGAGATTATCTCCTGTGTTTTCTTCTAGAAATGTAGTGTCAAATTTTACATTTAGGCCTATGATCAGTGAACCTGTATTAGTAAACCTCAGAAGCCTATTTAAAAGGGGGTTCTGGCAATGTACGTTTTGAAAGAGGTCACAGTTTATGTCCAGTAAAATATTATAGATCTAGAAGGAGGATCATAGTGTCTGTGCACAGAGTCAAACATTAAGGATTTCAGCTAATTCTGAGTTTATCTTTTTTTTTTTTTTGGGGGGGGGGGGGGGGGGGGGAGTCCCCTGGCTGGGAATTGAACCCAGGCCACAGCGCTGAGTTATCTTTCAGAATGAAGGACATGAAGTTCTGGGGATTGTATCCTCCCTGTGATAGAGGTACCGTCAATAGTAGATATTTAGTAGGCTGCAAATATGCCCTCTCACGTGGTCTCGGCTCCTCAGAGGCTCACTTGTTCGGCATTTAGGAAATTCAGAGTTGGGAGGAAGGATTGTTCAATCTAACATGACAAGCAAACCCTAAGGACAATAGCACATACACAGAGAGTTCATCTTCCAGTCAGGATAATTAATTTGTAATTAATAACTTTCCATAATTGTTCACCAATGTCCAGGGTCTACCTGAGCCAATTGAAGGAGGTGTCCCTCTCTAACAGAGTGAAGAACCTGGAATGTTTCTTGAATTTTATGGGTATCTTTTTTTATCTACCTGGAGCCCCAGTTAAAAGTTCATGAGTTATTTTATTCTCTTTTTACAGAGGCAAGAGACAAGCCCTTGGTTTGTGGAGCCCCAGTGGCCTCCCTGGTTGCATTGGGCCTCGTTCGAGAATCCCCACAGGTTTTACAGTGGGCCTTCCAAGTTCAAACATCCCAGTTCCAAGGATTAGAGCTAGAAAAAAAAAGACAGGAAGCCAAATGTTCCTAAAGATGAGGAGTTCTCTATATTCCCCGCAGCTGACCAACACACACACACTGTATCAGGGAGGATCCATGTCTTCTGTAGCCTTTCAGTGGGGGAAACTCTGATAGCATCTAGCATGCTGTGTCCCAAAGGGGGCCTACGCAAACATCAGAGGACATTACAGACAATGCTAAAGTCTGTTGTACACTAACTTTTGGGTGGTTTAGGGTCATGACTGCAACAGGTGTTTGGAGGAGAGAGCTATGGTGGAAAGGGGGCAGGGAAAAGGGTCTTCCTGTATGCAGCTGCAAACTACAGTGGCAAGCAAGGTAAATAAATACCTAAGCACCTTAGGGTATTAGTCCAGCAGGCTCCCTTTGCACACACCAGACCTGAGGTTATTACCTGGCATCTCCACACCATGGAACTTCTTTGTGATCTTCACTCAGTAACCCCCTTTCCTTTCCAGGATAAAGCTGCCGCAGGATTTTGGTGATGTGTATGAGTTGTATCCAGATTTATCTTATTTGCTATTGGTTTTGATGCAGTTGTGGCTTGTCGCCCTGTATCCTCAAGGATGGTCTAGAATCCCACAGAGTCAATGGGATGGTCAAGAAAACAGAGGGCTCCTTCCTTCTGGGTTCTTCCTGGAAATTCCTTTCATAGACCCTGTTATCTGCTGGAACGTATGTGCTATATGGAGTCCAGTGTGGCCTGCGCTACAAAGGAAACCAGGACATGAGTACTTGATAGTAAGATAGTAACAGACAAGCAAGAAAGCTCCCAGGGTTGGAGTGCCCTGACTTCCAAGATCTGGTCGATTGTAGAATTGCAGCATTAGAGTACATCTTGATCCTTGGAAGGGCTTCCGGCCACAGAAAGCCAGCTTTTTGCAACGTTTTATTAGGTTTTGCTTAGTGCTGTAGTTTTGCGTCTGTCTCACCAGAGCTTTGGAAGTTGGAAGGGATGTGCGGTTTGTAATTTGTATAAATTACATGTTGGGAAAGCTGTCCTGTAAAATGAGAACATTATTCTGAGTTAATACACGCGTATCCATCTATCTTTTCCTGGAGAGGAATGTATTCTGGGATCAGTTCTTCTCTGGTAGCGTCTGCCTTCCAGTAGGGGTCGCCTCAGGCCACCAGAGAATAAGCATGACAACGACTCAGACCCAGTGGAGGCTCCAAGGGCTCGGATCATCTCCCACAGGGTTCTTTCCGCTTTCCCTGCGTTAACTAACAGTGGCCGAAGAAAGGCTGTGCACGCGATGAAAAACCGAATAACTGGAAAACCCAGGGGCACGCTGAGCATTTTTAATTCTATCATGCTCCTTCATCTAACTGCAAGCTGAGATGCCAGCTCTGAGAGGCAGGGAGAGGAAGGAGGAGCCTGGGGACCGCAGGACCCGTCTTGGTGGAGGCTACAAATAGACAGGGTGGGATAGCAACTACATAGCCTTTTCTACGCCAGGGTCCCCGTTTTGTAGGCTCTGTGGTCGTTCTTACATTGGTAAGTGACTAGGGGCTACGGATCCGAACAGGGCGGGTGCTTATAAATATTTACACAGTAGACTGCTTCCTCTCAAGCATGTCCCTGTGTTCTTCAACTGTCTTAACGTATAAACAAAGTGTTCCTGGGCAGAAATTCAAACTTACAAATCCAATATACTCAACTTACACATACTAGAAATCTAAAAGTGTCTTAGATGCTTCAGTATGAAGGATAATTTAGTAAGATTCCACCTCAAAAAATCAATATTGCTCAAACATTTCAAATCTGTTACAAAGTTGTCATTCTACCAGACCAAACTTCCCCTCCTGTGACAAATAATGAAAAACCACATATGAAAAGCCACAAAAATAATATTAATTCTAATGGGTTTCTTCTCTTAAATATTTCTATGCTTTATTCTAAAGCTTCTCCAAGTTAAAAGATGTTGACCCACCTAAAGAAGGCATTACCCTACCAGTGAAGTAGAGCTATTTACTAGCAGATACTTGGGCTGGGAGATTGAGAATCCTGTTTGAGATCCCGTGGGCAATACTAAACTCTGGGAGTTGCTTCAAAATAGTCCAGAAAAAAAGTTAATACACAAATGTGTACCTAAATCCATAAATAGAGGCATGATCATGTTGGGTTCAAGTTTTATTTTACATATTTTTTCTCCCTAAAAATCTGCAGCTCCTAGCCGTTTTGACATCTTAAGTTATATAAACATACATTAAGATATGTAAATATCTTTATATAAAAAAATAAAGATATGTAAATCTCTGGAGAACTTCCATAATAATGTCTTTTGCATTTAATTTTAAGACACGAAGACCTGATGAAATCGCATGTTTTTTTCATATTCACAGCACTGTATATCAATAACTCGAAAGGATCTTTAAAATTAGATCCAATTTGGATTTTCCCTATTTCACATGGTTTCATCTGACTCGAGGTCATAATTTATAGGTTCTTTCTACTAATAGTCCCTTTGAGGCAATGAGTTGTCACACAACAGGTTTTATCAGAGATTAAGAAAACAAGGGGAAGGGAAAGCTTTCCAGAAGGATAACCGGAATGGGAGAAGATGGTCCTTCTCCCGCCTCAGTAACGTGAGTAACCTGTCCTGCGTGGGCCCCAATGGGACAGGCAATGGGGCCTGCAGTACCAAGGGACAGGAGAGGGGACAGCATCGCGCACAAACACCAGAGCATAGCAGCTGACTCAAGTCATGTGAACAGCAATGTCGGGGAGACATGGCCAAGAGCATAGAGCTAGGAAGAGATCTAAGTCTGAGATATGGTGGGCAGAGGAGGAAGAACCTAGCTTTTCTGACTGGGCAAGATGAGAGTAACACTTCATCTGTCACCGTTCTGAGTCTGCGGGACCTGGGAAACCACGGTTACCAAGAATACGAAGAAAAATGCTAGAACTGACCCAGGAAAATAACCAAGTGCTGGGGAAATGGAGTGTGTCTCAAAGGAAGAAAAGGTAGCACCAGCTTGGAGATCAGGAAAGATTTTATTTGCGGTATATAACTTCCAAGAATGTGAAAGATTTTAAAAGCTGTTTTCTAATCGCAAGAATAATATAAATTTGGTTTGATAAATATAGGAAAACAAAGAAAAAAATAACAATCACCAAGAACCCTACTACTCTAATAAAACCACCATTAACATTGAGGAATATGTCTTTCCTCATTTTATTTATTATATCTGTAACATCTCTATATAAATATCGATATATAGATATGAAAGTGCATGTGTTTGCAGTATCTGTACATTACATACATATATACACATGTAAATGGATTTCTAACAAAAGTTGTGATTGATAAGGACTCTGACAGGGGATATGGAAGGAAAGAGAAAAGGCACTGGCAGAGGGAATGGAGCGATCTAGAAATAGCATGAGCTAAACATGAGTGGGTTCAAGTCCTGCCTCTGCCTCTATGGAAACTGAAGCAAGTTATTTAACCATGCTGACTCTCAGTTTACTCATGTGTAAAATGGAGATAATATTTACTCCATGGTAAAGTTGACCAGAGGCACCATTTTGAGCAGGACAGAAAACAATGGTCCTGTCCTGTTTCAAATGATGTAGGGTCGGCCTACTGACACCTTGAATTTAGCCCAATAAGACCACGCTGACCATACGTACCATTGGAAACAGGATAGTACCGTTGTGTTCTGTCCCACTTAAAATGTTACATCTGGTTGGCCTACTTCATGGAGTTCTTGTAATGACCAGAGAGACACTCAGTGTTTCAAGTGCATAGCAGTGTGCCTAGAGAACCTCGGGCACTGACCATGTGCCAGGCTGTTTGGACAGTGGCACGTGGTTCTGCTTGCTTCAGGTATAAGATTCTTACAGGCAAGTGGGGAGCCACGGACAACTCGCTCACTACAGCCCACGGATCACAAGGATTCCAGATCCCAGCTAACTGTAAGAGCAAATTAGCTAAAGTGGTAATAGGTCTTTTTTAAACTATTGGTGAACTGCCCTTAGCCAACAGCCTACCTAGTCTCTAGGGAAATGACAATGCGAACAGTGTACCCAAAACTTGTCACACTGCCTCCAACTTCTCTCTGACCAGCCATGCTGTGCTGGGCAACAGGCCCAGGTCACTGGCTCACTTTTTTAAATGGTTACTTTAATACTCATCATCCTTGAAAACCTTTCCTGACTTTTATCAAGCAAAGTAGCAGAAGGACTTTGAGGGTTAGCACTTGACTGCTGGTTCACTGAGTGAACTGGGGTCAGACGCCTGTCTCTGAGCCAAAGCATCAGCCACTCAGGGCCACCAATTTGGGTGAAGTGTCTGTTTGCATAATCCATTTTTCTCACAGAGCTATGAAAGTAATTTGTCCATCCATCTCTGGCAAAAGAGACCTTTAGCCTGCCCTTAACGTGATTTGGATCTAATTTAGATGTCAGCCACATTCATGCGCCCTCAATTCATCAGGCCATCAAGATAAACAGATGGTGCCTCCACTCAGTAGGAGGGTAAAATGACTTGGAGGCCTAGAGATGAATCAATAAAAACCTATTTGCAGTGCCATTGAGTATGGCAGTGCCTCCCAGAAGAGGCCCTTATTCTCAGAGAATTAACAGACTAAAAATAGCCCTAAGTAGTTGTAGAGAGACACAGAGGGGGAAAAGCAGAGGCAATTGGTGCCCGAGGCAGTGGAGCGTGACTGAGGGGGGTTCTTTCCCAAAGTGTTTTCGGTGTAAGAAACATCCGAACCTGCAGAGAACTTGAATGAGCTATTTGAGCCAAATTCATGGCAAGTGCCAGGAAGAAAAAGCTCGACAGATTAAGAAAACACTCCGGAGGATGGCTGTTTTACAGGTTATTTTATACATTAATCAAAGGAGGAAACCTAAGGGTAAACCTGAAATCCGTTAGTGGTAGATGAAGCGGGGTGGGGGAAAGCAAATCTATGGGGTTGCATAAAAAGTAAAATGGAGAAACAGGTATTTCTTTTACAGGATAATTAGTAATACACATGTAACAGCACACAGAGATGGTATTCGGGGAACAAAGTAACGATGGGGGGTTCTGTGGTCTCGTACTCTGGAGGCTCCGGAGCATGTTATCTTAGATGTAAAAAGACAATAGCAGGCTCACTTAAGGTAAAGACTGACCTTAGTCAAGGAAGTTCCAGGTCAAGGATGTGACTACCAGCCATGACAGCTTTCAGTGAGGAATGCTTACGTTCAGACCACCTTATGTGGTTCATTTCGGTCTCTGATAGTGTAGGGCCTGCCCTGCTGGCCTCCCCTGAGCTGGTCAGCTTTAGTATGCACCCCCTTTCTGTCCACAGTGTGTACATGGTGGGTGGTCGAGAGAATTATGGTGCTGCAGGAGCCCACAGGCCCTAATCAGTCAGTGTCACTGAATTCAGGTATCACCTCTGCGAAGACACAGCCTGAGTCACTGCACTGACATCTACTGGAGGCCTCCTACGTGCAGACCAACATCAGGTGCTGCGGGTGAAAATGCAACTGGGGTTCTGCTGCCAGGAGGCTTGGAACCCCGTGTCTGTGCATAACCGGTACTCAACAGCCCAGCAGGCATCAGACACCAGTGAGGAGCCCGGGCAGAAAACCACGTTTATTCTTTCTGGCGGAAAGAGCTATTTGCCTATGGTAAACTGAAAGCTTTTACTTCTGGTAATCAATTCTGTTTCTATGTAATCTAGTCTCATACCTGCACAAATACAGATTATAAAAATAAGTTAATCTTTTTAATTATGTACCTTATATAAGGTTACAGATTTTCTAATTTTTAAATGAGGATATAAACCACATAAAACTGAATATTAAAAAGACTAAATTCTGCCTACTCATTCTCTACTGAAAGACATATTTAGCAACAAAATGTGGGATTTAATATTATGTAAATTTTTAGGAAGAATTCCAAAACAAAATGCCTTCAAAACAAGGCAGAGGCAGGAAGGTGTCAGCTAAGTCACGTAAGTCAGTGCCCACTTCTCCACGTGCCCATCTCCCCAGTCCCGGCCCAGATAACTAAGAGGGAGGACAACGAGGAATTTTGAGGAGCTGCAATACATCCAACCAAGATCCATTTTCTTCAGTGACAACCTCACAGCTTTTTGTTTGAAAGCACTGTCAGTGAAAAAACCGTCTTGTGTCAAATCTGAAACGATGCAAATGCATTTCCTTATTTGATCTGTGAACATATATGACCCTCTCAGCATCACTGCAGACAGGAATCAGGCACAGCTGGGCCAGTTGGTCAGGGCACATACTATGACGGTGAAGTTCTCCGCCAGGGATCTACCCCCTAGACTTCCTAGGGCTGGCCCCTGGTCACTCAGTTCTCTGCTCGGACGTCACTGTTGGATGTGGACAGGGGAGCGAGCAGCATCAGGGATTGGCCCAGCTTTCATGCTTGGTTAATGGGATGGACAGCAGTTCTACCAACCAAGTCAGGGAGTTCAGGAGAAACTGCAGACTTATGGGGAGGGGTGTCCAGAGTAGGGGGAGGAGAGGAGCGAGATGATTGATTCAGTTCACTGTGGACATGCAGTGGCATCTGTGGAGATGTCCAACACACAACTAAATACATAGGTCTGGAGATCAGGCAAGGAATATGGCAGAGAGGAGAAGAGAACACCAGTATACAGGTGAGAATAAAAACCTGTAAGGGCACGTGAGATCACCCCAAGAGAAGGAAAGAGAGTAAGAAGGGAATGAGCACAGAATCCTGGAAAATACCAGTACTTAAAGGACAGACAAAGTGAATTCCGTGAAAATAAGGAGAAAGAATGGCCAGACTGGAGGAAGAACCAAAGGAGAGCCATCAAGGGGCCAAATAAGATTGAGGAGTCAAGCAAGGCGGGGGCTGAGAAACTGATGTCCTTCACTTCTGTGGTCTCCAGAGTGTGATACAAAAAGAAAAACCAGCGGGGTGTCTACTGTGTCCCAAGCACTGATCTTGGTGTCTTACATAAGGTTATTTAGACAATACAATGCAACCCTATAAGGTACTTACCAATATCCCCATTTTGTTAATTAAAAAAAAAAAAAGCTGAGGTTCCAAGAAGCTAAACAATTTGTTCAAAGTCATAATGCTAAGAAGCACTGAAATCCATGTCTTCTGACTCCATGCATGGTAGCAATTCTGGGGCCCCAGGCCAGCCCCCTTTCTGCTCAGCCAGTTTCTCTCCTTGGCACTTGTTAAGAAGAATGCTGCTGCCCTGAACAACAACAAATAATACTGAGTGCATCAGTGGAAAAATCAATTCAAGACTGAAATATTTAAAGTTCAATATTTTTGTTCGCTAAAGAAAACAGCCCTACGGAGACACACAAATCCTACCATCACATTGGTTACTACTGGGGAAAACACTTTACATGGTTGACTGAAACCGACGATGTAAAAGTAGGAAACAGGGTAGACTACAGAGAGAAAAGGTACCTGATAGCTCTATGCTTCTTCTCTGCTAAACTACTGGCTGTAAGCATCTTATATTTATGATTCTTATGGAAATCCTCTGTAATCAAAACACTTTTAATGCAAAGTATACATACACACAGGTGAAACTATCAATTATGTTTATAGGTTAGCAAAGTAGGACCTATAGGAATTCACACACATGCACTGGAAATATCATAATTATTAATACACAAGGGCTGTCTGGAAAGTGTCCAGCCATGTAATAATAAAAAAAAAAAAAAGAGGCATTTATTTTTTCTGGACAGCCTTCATATATAGTGCTTACTAAGTGCCAGGCAATGTTGGGGTTTTATATATCATTTAACCCTCCCAAGAGCCTAAAAGGTAGGTCCTATTATTGTAAAAATGAAGAAACAGAGGCACAGAGTGATTAAGTCACTTGCTCATTATCACATTGTTAGTAAGTAGCAAAGCAAACTCCAGGTCTGTGGTCTTAAACACTGTTGTACCATCTCTCAAAAAATTTAAAAGGTGGTTGTGACTTTTCCCACTCTGGAGAGTTTTGAGATTGCATTTTAAAACTATTCTTCCTAAAGGGCAGTGGGATGGACCAGGTACCTTCAGACTTCATGTTCTGGTACATACAAGGGCTATCCGGAAAGTATCCAGTCATGTACTATGAAAAATAGAGGCATTTAAAGCATGCTATCAATGTGCCTGGGAAGTTAACAAACAGCTTAAGTACTATTCCAAGATTCTGCAAAGTGCAAAATGTACAGAATTGTAACTCTGAGTAGCCCTTCAGGACGGTACTCTAACGTGGAACTTTATGATGGTCTGGACCCTAGCCAATCCTCTAGGGACTGGTCTGTAAGGACTACTGCTGCTTCAAAGCAGTTGTCCTTGTCCAGGTGGGAGAAGGATGACACTACTGAATGTAGCAGGCTTCCATATCCTTAAGACCATGGATATGGCCTCAATACAGAGTATAATGAGCTATATACCGAACAGCTTTTAATTTCCTAGCTGAGCAATACTGATATTCCCTTTCTAATCCATTCTACTTGACTACCAAGTACCTCAAATGTATCCTACTCAACATCTTGCTCTAAAACCTCAAGGGCCACCAATAGCATGTTGTTCAAGTTCTTTCACTAGCATTTCAAGTCATCTCCAGTGTGATGTAAACCTACTTTCCATTACTCTCTTATTCTGCTTTAATCACGAATTTTTTGCCCACTCACTGCTCTCCATGCCAGGACAATCCCAAAGTCCACCTCTCTTCCTCTGCCCAGTTTCCTTTCTGTAACATTCTCCCAACTTACTTACGTGCTGCTAATCATCCTTCGAAGCCCACTCACTCAAGCCTTAGCCTCCAGAAGCCTTCTTTGCAAATGCTCACTATATCTACCTGAATATCCATTCAAAGCACTTATCACAGACTGTATTTAATGTTTTTCTATACCTGTTCCTTCTATCTAATCAGATTATAAATTATTTCAGGAAAGAGTCTATTGTAGCAGGCACAATACACATGTCCAGTCATTGCTGCGAGTGACTCTGAACTCTTGTTTTAAAAGATCCATAGATATTACCAATTTTCTCAAAAGGTCTCATATTTTAGACAAAATCCCACAAAGATCAAGGAGTATTTTTAATAAGGATGTTAAAAAAAAAACAAACAAACAGGGTGATACAGCTTTAAGATGGGTCTCTGCTTGCATAGACATCTGAATTTAGAAGTCCATTTCCCTCATAGTAGTATGATATGTAGACAGCTACTTGGAACATGAGAAGTTACAAAGGCTCTCTACAGAGGGGAAATAGGCAAAACAGGCAGATAGAAACTTCTTGTGCTGCCTTTTTTCTATAAACTACTGGTGGATTAATTTAATACATGAGAACTCAAATAATTTTTATCTTCTCCATCAAACTACATTTCAAACTGACCCAGTAAGAACAGAATGATACATGTATTAGTTACCAATTATGTTTGTATTCCAAAAAGTGGAATAGTTTGTCAGCTGTCAGTTTTTCTTTTCTTTTTTTTTAATGTAGGTAGTTCCCTGGCTGGGAATCAAACCCAGGCTACAGTGTTGAGAGTGCAGAAGCCTAGCCAATACACCACCAGGGAACTCAGTTTTCTTACAATATATGAAATAACATAGCAGAATAATCTCCATTAAATAATCTGCATTATCTGATTGTTTCAGATATTTATCATCATTTACTAAGACTTTGGTTTCTACAAACTGATCTGAAAGAAATTTCTCACACAAACAGGGCAAGGTCTGGTTCTTTCCACACAATGTATGACACAGGAATTTTTAAAGCAATAGCTAACGCTCTTCATGCCAGGTACTAGTCTTAACATCCTATGTGTACTTCCTCAATAACCATCACTACTATCATCTCCATTTTACAAATGGAAAAAGGGGTTTTGAGAGGTAAAGCCCAAGGTCATGTCTAGTATGCGGTCAACCTGGGACTCAGGTCTGCCTGACCCCAAATTTCATTCTCTAGAAATTAGCAAATTAGCTAACGTTATTTTGATTTGTATAAATCCCGTTCAGGAATAAATATGCTGTGGTCAGGGCTACTATTAGTCTTTGTATATCCAGAATCAAGAGACTTAATGACTCTGGTTTGCCTTCAGATCCAACTGTGCCAGGCTCTTTCATCATTCTGAACAAGTCCTTGATTATCCCTACTTATCTTTGAAGCCCTCCAGTGACTCCATTGGCTACGTCTTTTCATTTAACGTGACTGGATTCCTACCGAATTCAAAGTGATCTAGGAGGTACTGTCGTGTGCCTTCAAGAGCTGAAGACATTCTACATAATCAAGGTATGGGGTTTTAAATTTATCAAACACATTTTCCTGCCTGAGCCCGCTCCTACCTCCCTGGAGTGTACTTTCTCTTCAATTAAACTATCTGTTTATCTCTTTGTTTCACCACTTTTAAAAAAATAAATAAATTTATCAAACATAACAGGAATATTTCCTACAAAAGGTTTTCAAAATCCTAAGCCCATGACACTTAATTTCTACTTGTATGGCTGAGCACTTGGCCATCGGCCTCGTTCTGTGGTTACACTAAGAGATTCTAATTTAGCCCCCACTGTACAGTGGTTGAAGCTCTGCATCAAGTCGCCCAATAGTTACTGATTATCTATTCCACGAACAAATTAGGGACTCCGTTCCAGGAAGTTTACTGTCACAAGAGGCCTCTGACACGTCACAGCGACCCGGTGATGACAATTAATGGCCGCCCCCGACTAGAGTGTAAGCTCCATGAAGTTCCACCGGAGGCCCGACAGCGCGTGCTCGTGAGGGACGTCCGCTAGGGGAGCGGAATGGATCGAGCGCTCCGTTGCAGCAGCGCCCCTGAGCACAGGACCGTGTTCCCACCTCACCCACAGCTTCCCAGGGACCGGCCCGCGCTCGGGACAGGGCGTTCGTGGAGCTCGCCGCTGCCGCCCGAGGGGAAAAGGACGAGAGAAATCTGAGGTACCACCGGCCCAGGGCCCGCACCCTACAGCAAAACCCGTCCTCTCACCTCTGACGTGACAACTACGCGAGATCCGGGGTTGCGGAGCCGCGGCGCGTCGCCTCAACCAATCCTGAACACGCTCCGGGCGCCCCACCCACA
>PVJL010010644.1:8626-47944 GCA_004026885.1 Lyroderma lyra | reverse complement strand
CTCTGCTATGCACTGTGTATATTTCATTTTTATTTTTAACATCAGTGGAATCATGTATAATTATGTGGCATATGCATGTTACATATGTGATATATCTTATGTATGTATGTTACATAAAAGCATAGCTCTATATGTACATTGCTACATATAGACCTATGCCTTTATCCTATAAAGCTGTGCCTTTACCATATAAAAGACATACCTCTATGTCTCAATCTACCTAGTCTATCTATCCACAGATGCTTTGGGTCTCCTTTCAAATCTGTACTTATTATTATAATTGTGAATGCTGTATAATATTCCACAGAATTAGCACATTTTCTCAGTATTGTAAATAATGTAATAATAGATATCTTTTTGAGATAGTGATTTCATTTCCTTTGGGTATATACTCAGGAGTGGAATTGTTGGATCATATGATACTTCTATTTTTAGCATTTTGAGGAACCTCAGACTTTTTTCCATAGTGGTTGTACCAATTTATATTCCCACCAATGTAGAGATTCCCTTTTCTCTACATCTTCTTCAACACTTGCTATTTCTTGTCTTTTTGATAATAACTATTCTCACACAAGTGAAGTGATATATCCGTGTGGTTTTAATTTGCATTTATTTTCCTGATGATTAGTGATGTTAAGCACCTTTTTGTGGAACAACTAGACATTTATATCCTCTTTGAAAGAAAATGTCTATTCAGGTCCTCTACAGGTTTGAAATTTAATCAAATTTAATGAAAAACAGTTTAAATTAACTAATAAGTATCAATATTTAAGAACTAAATGTAGGTTTTTCCATTTCTTCAATATTTGAGTACAGTGCTGGTTAGTGAATATGAGCAGAGTTCCTGTTCGCCTGGGCTAGATGGGAAAACAAAGGTAAAAAGTAAGTACACCAAGACACAACCCTAGTGGCTATCATGGTGGTATGCACAAGTTCTTTGGGGAGAACAGAAGGGGTAAGTCTTAACCTTTCTGAAGAGGAGCAAAGAAGATTTATAGAAGAGCTAATGTTGCAGTTGAGTCTTGAAGTATAAATGTAATTTTTTACTGTGGTGAGAATGAACACCACAGCAGAAGAACACACATACAGAGGTTTAGAAGGAAGTGTCACTTTCTAGAAAATAAAAATGGTTCAGCATGGCTGGATAGCAAGTTCTGTAAAGGATGCTGCTGGTGGAAGCAGTTGAGGAGACAGGCAAGTGTAAGCCTGTGTGCTATGTCTGATGTGCTGGAGAGTTTGAGGAGGCATAGGGAAGTTTTAACCAAGGGATAGCTAGCATCATATTTTTGTTTGGGAGAGTCTAGTGTGGCATTGGGCAGGAGGAGACAGGAGATGGCAGGCAAAGGAGAAGAAATTTTTACTAATTCTTAACATTTGCCTAGATTATTTTTTATGTTAGGCACATACTGGGTCCATTTCTCCATGTCCCTGCTCCTTGCTTTTCATAGACTTTGAGCATCTCCAGGGGAAAGCCCAGCGAGACCAGGTGTGCCTGCCCCAGAGAAGCCAGCACACATGGCTGAGCACTGTAGGCTTCAGGAACCTCCAGGGGAATGTTCCATAGGAGAGGAAAATAAGTGAAGCACAACAACTTGGCCAGTAACCAAGACAGGCCTCTAGAGGAAAGGTGCAAGTACTCAGTACAGAGGGTACGATTTGAATTCCAGGCTCTAAAACCAGGCAACTTCTTTTTTTGGTTCCACTCCTTGCCTGTGAAGCTTCACTTTCCTCCCAAATGGGGAAATAGGGCTAGGAAAGCACCTACCTTTATAGGATTTGTGCCTGATATCTTCTGGTTGGCCCTTAAAATCTATTCTCATCTCTACCCCACCCCTGCCCTGCTAGAATGGTACTCACTGTCTTTGAGGTATAACTAATATGGAATGCAGCAAGATGGGGGGAAGAGGAGGACAAAGTGAAGGTTAAGTGCATATTCTCCTGATATAAGTATGCCTACCAAACTCTAGCAGCTCAGCCTCTGCTGGCCTAGGCCCTGGCACAAGCCTGTGCATGTATCCTTATTTACCAGCCATCCCAAGTCATCCCAGCTTGCCTGTACTGCCTATTTGCTGCTGGGGTAATAGAAGGGCTAGAAATTTTGTGTTCCGTTGGTAAGAGCTCAGGAAACATTAGCTGTCCCTGCCCTTAGCCTCCTCACTAGTATCTTTACTTTCATTCTTATCCTGACTCTTGAGCCCCATAAGGACTAAGAGCTGGTTTAAGAGCAGACAACATAGTAAGGTGATAAATAAGAACCTAAGGGATGGCTGTGGGGTGAAGAGATCAAGTCTCACTACACTTCATTTTGAGAAAAAAATCTGGACGTCTCACAGAGTTCAAACCACCACCCTCAGCATTTTGAGGGCCTAGAGTTCCTGTCATCTGAAGGCCTAGCAGAGCAACCGTATAGGCATGGTGGGTAGAAATGCTGGTAGCAGGAGAGAAGAAAGCATGTCCTGCATATGTGATACACCAAGAATCTCCAGAACCCCTTGAGATTACAGGTGGGGAGCCTATTTCAGGAAAATAAAAGCTCTTCAATAGCATGGAGCATGAACCAGCAAAGCACAGAATACATATGTGCAACCTTGTAGTTGCATCTCTGCACATCTGCCTAAGCTATAGGCCTCTGGGGGATACACTATGACCTCTTTCTTCTCTGTATCAGTCGCACTAGCCCAGCATTAACTGCATAAGCCACCCCCCACCACCAGCATCCATTAGTTGAATGAATGAATGAGTAGCTCTTTCTTTGAATCTTCTTCTAATTGCTTATTTTCTTGTAAAAACAAAATAATGCTTTATGCTTAATTTCACAAAAATTATTCACAAACAATTCTAAGACATTTTATTACCATCGAACAGAAACAAACAAACAAATAAACTGAGAAGCTGGAAATTCCCTAGAGGAAGGCACACATTTGCATCTATGGCTCAAGGCCCCAGGAAGCTGTGGGAAGCTCTCACTTCCTCTGTGTACTGAATGCACTTGTCTGTCTGGTCCCAGAGCCCTCCAAATGCTTATTAAAGCAAAGGTAATAAAAGGCTGATAATTTCAATCACATAGGAAGTGGAATCTCATTTAATTTTGCAACTCAGTTTGGATTATTTTTTTAATACCCTTGCCATATTTTGCCCTTTGCATCTAGTCATTTACACTGCTGTTTGAATTATATGAATTAAGAATTATTTGGCTGCATTCCATTCTGAGAACCCTGTGTTAGGGCATCATTTAAAGGCATGTATTGGGACTGTTGCCATGAGCTGCAAACATGCCTGATGGTTTGGTTCAGGCTTTTTCTTGTTGTGGCTTACAAGGTTAATTATCACAAAGAGTGCTATGCAAGGAGGAAATGCCAGGTGGACTGTATCATATATGCCAAGGAAGTGCTTCTCACCAAGAACATATCCAAAAGGGACAGGTGGGACTGTAGACAGTGGGGCAAGGAAAAATTTGAGAACTGGTTAACTGGATATGTTGAATAGTAACAATAAAGACAAACATTGTTCTGTATAAACAGTGGTACTTTTGTCTCTGTTATACCATTAGCCAGGAACAGTGTTCTTGTAGGATTAACTTTCTAAACAGCAGTATGCAAATAATCAATAGGTTAGCAAATTGCAGAAATTCCTCCTGAGTCCAAAAATATTAAAAATACTATAAGTGATGCCAAAATTCCTCTGTAATTAGTGGAATCCCTACATTTCCTGGAGTAGCATAGTTTTAGGAATGCCAGAAAGAAATAACTTATTTCTTGTAGTTTTAAGTTAATTTTGCAAGATATTTCCAACTGAAAAATAAAAGGGATGAATTCTACAAAATTCTACTTTGTATGTAGTTTCTAAGCATCTATAGCATGCCCAGTGGACATGTTTAACACAAAACATTCAAGGAACTCATATAAGGGGCATATGTGCTCAACATGCAGTTTTATTGTAAAAAATTACCAAAGTAAATATTCCCCCACCCAGAGACCATACCACTCTACAGAAATCAGTTGAATCAATCTACCCCTATGCTATCTATCTTCATGTAATGTTGAATATAATTTTTGAGATGAAATATTTCATTTACAAAAAACTAGGATTTCTAGGATAACTGGAGTTATAAAAATGTAAGTCGGAGCTGGAATGTTTTTCTTGTACCCCTCATATCACATTAGCATGCACCTTTCCACATGAAGCCACACTGCTATGTGGCAGTGATGGCCAGAGCCTCTGTTGATCTTCCTTGGACAACCACTCTGTGTAACATATGCATTCTATTAACTTATGGCCTCAAGATTTGCATGTGGTTTGCTATCAGAGGAAAATTTAGAATACCTTGACTGACATATCACCACAGCATAATGTAAATTGAGGTACTGCAAAAGTACCTCAATAGCATCTGAGAAAAGATGCTATTAGATTAGATATTGCCTTATTGACTAGCCTTGTGAAGCTACAGAAACAGTGTCTGTGTTCATTGTAAGTGATCATTGTAAACATATATCCCTTTTCCACTTTCAAATATTCTCATGTCCACTTACTGCCTTTTACTCTCTGTTTTCTACCCTCTGTGCTTGGCATTCTCTCATTCTTTCTCATCAAACAATTAACCAGGAAATTCATCTCTCAGAATCACTCAATTCCTTCTAAACATCTATTCCTCTCAGTGCCGTATCTGTTTTGACTCTCAGGATTATCACCATTATACTTCCTTTCCAAATGGTTAGAAGAAATGGCATGGGTACTTCACACACCTATGAGGGGCTGGCAGAAGGGTAAGGCCAGATTTCCTCTGAGGGTCAGGTGGGCAAGCCTACTTAACTACAGTGCTATACACACCTAGAGATTACAGTAAGGTTTTGGAGGTGGACACTAGAAGGTATTGTCAGAAGGACATAAGGTCAGACAGTTCTTGCTTTTCAAATAATACAGTGAACACTCTCAGGTTTGCCAACAAATCAAAACCACCCTGAATATTAAAATGTATTCAGTGTAACAATATGGACTTATATTTGCCTAGTATCTGGCACGGGAAGGTGTTTAATAAATACTAGAGTTTATACTCTAGTGTTTGATTATGTAAAGTCTGCTTTTCTTGTCATTTGAGGTATGATATCCCTAAGGAGAAATGAACTATCTCTGAAAAACAAGACACTGTCTGAGGTATCCTCATAGCCAACTGTCATGTGGGACATACAACAGGTACTCAATGAATACTCAAAGATTTGAATCAAGACCCCACCCACCATGTTTTTGTGTCATGCCTATAGTAAATACCATATGCCACGAATTTTGCCCTTGTTGTAAGTTCATAAAAACAGGGAATCCTCTGCAGAAAGTAACTATTATATAACTGTTTCCTTCCCACTCTGAATCTTAAGTTGTTCGAAGTTTTGTAACTTGACTACTATTGCTCATTTTTTGTTTGATGGCAAGATAATGTCAGATGTTTCACGATAATATTCATGGTCAAAGGACTAGGAAAAAAGCTTTCCATTACATGTTAAAGAATACATAAAGCTTAATGGTATTACTTACTGTTAATCATTTACATCTAGTGGAAAATCTAATGGAAAAATACTATTAAAAATTTAGACAATATCCATAAATATGAGGCAAGCAGTAACATATTTATTATTACTTTTTAAGGACTAAGATTGAAATATAATCTTTTAGAAAAATTTTCAACAGTTCTAAAAGCAAAGGTGAAAAAGTTTTAGTAACTCTTGGGTTTAATCATTATACTCTTAAAGGGAAAAATAATAAGAGTGTTACATGGTGAGAAGAGTAAGGAGAGGAAAGCCATTCCTATAGAAATGATCATAATGTTGTTTTATTTTTTTTTTGAGACATATTCAGCCAGGCAAAAAGGAGTGAAAGAAAGGCTGCCTATTTCTTGCCTGGTAAACAGACATTCAAAGAGAGTGTTTCTCAATGAGGAAGAAATTCTGGCTCTGCAAATCCCACTCAAATTGAGGGAAGGCATTCCTAGGCTGTGCAGGATGCATTGCCCAATGCCTATTGTTTTTGTGTTTGCATATGCAAATAGAAATAACTTCTAAAATCTACTTACTTACCACATAGGCTGCTTCCAGGGGAGTGTGCAGTCACTGACACTTGAGGAACATTAAGGAGAATGTTGTTTAACATACCCACATGTGCAAAAAGGGAAATTGAAGCCCAGAAAACTTCTATGAACTGGCCTAAGTTACAAAGTTAGTTAGAAGACCTGGGACCAGTGCCTGTGTTCTTCCTGCTTCTTCCCCAAGAAACCTTCTTTCTATAAGGGCACTCACACCAGTTGATCAGAGGTGCTGTGTGTGATATTTGAGCATTGCACTCTTTGAGAGAACTGAGAACTCTCTGACCTATACTTTACCATCCTCTCAAGATTTCATTATATCAGTTGACAACTATAACATTAAAAAGCAAGGCTTGGCAAGACCTGGGTTAAAACCACTGGTGACTATTCTGCTTTGACTGGGCAACCAGGCACAAAGCATATAAGGGCTTTTAATTCCTGTTTAAGAGCTGTTTCATTTTATGTGGCACATTCTTGGCTTTGAAAGAAAGCACAGTGATCCCATGCACCAAGGTTGGAGTCCATCTGTGTCACATTACACAGCACACTTCAGTAAGAGAGCAAGTTCCAACAGCAGCACTCTCAAATGTGAGCCCACAGTGCAACCTCTCATTTACTGTTAGAGCAATACAGCTCAGATTTTCATTTCCATCCTACTTTTCTCCAGAGATGAGGTACTAGCACGGTCAGAGGATGTGGTCTCTCAAGCCTGCAGATCCCAGGACAACCCAGAGACACCTGTGTGGAATGCCGTTTGTTCCTGGACTGCTCTGCACTTCAATTAACAAAAGATATATCCTTCTCAGGATAGTATGACATTCAGGGGCCACTGGGCTTCCTCAGCAGGCCAGAAAAATATTCACAGAGTTGGGTGGAACATAAAAGAAATCTGGAAATTCTACTAAATTACATATAAAGGCATTTTGAGGCTAGTTGAGCTGTTTGTCTGCTACCTGGAATCACTGATGGTGATTCTGGTCCTCCCCTTTGCACCTTCACTGTTTCTTCATGCCTATTTAATGTCTGCCGGGGTATGCCTCTTACTCATTTCTTCTTTATTCTACTCAGTGCTCGTGTGCTCTCTAATCTCTCTGCTGCTAGTGTGACCAACCCCTGCTCCTCATCCTTCCTAATAAATGCCTATCAGATGTCTCTCCTTATGCACAACAAGTTAAGGTATTAAAAAGTAATAAGCATGGTTCTACAAATAATAGTGTGTATGTGTGTGTGTGTGTGTGTGTGTGTGTGTGTGTGTATGACTGATATCAAAGTAACAGCTGAATGTTTTAGATACCACTTCTTGTGAAGATTTTCATCAGAAATCAGTATACTCAGACCCAACAGTGAAGCTGTGTTTCAATCCCTCTGTTTCTGCTACATTTGCATGCCCTGACCTTGACAGCCTTCTCTCATATAGGGCAGAACTGTGAGCATCCAGAGAGATTGTGTGGGATGCTCACAGGATGGTGGGGTGGCTGCTCTTCTCCCTCCTGAGCTCTGGAGGGTAGAACCAAGCTGTCAACATAGCTAGAAAGCTTGTGAGGAAAGAGTCTCATCCTCCACCGCATCCCACAAAGCTGATAATGACAAATTGAAGAGAAAAATGTTTTATTTTAAGAGATGGCTCCTCAGAGCATTCCAATCGCAGGGTAGAACACAGGCAGGAGAGGAACCAACAGGTCCTGCGTCCAACAGGTACTATGTTAGCAACATGGGATAAGTTGTCCTGTTCAATGTGTTGGATATACCTGAGAGTCAAATTTTATTATACTCAACCGACAGATGAGAAGACAGGGTTGGGTGAGGTCACTGATGGCCCAAAGTCATCTCTGTGTCAAGTAACAGAACCTGGATCTGTGTGAGAATCCTCAGGAGACCAGAGCCCAAGAGATTCCTGCTACAGCCTGCTCAGGCTGCCCCAGCCCCCTCAGACTGCAACTCCTACATGTGGCACAATGTCAGGGTGTCAGGAAGAACATAAATGGTCATTTAAATGATGATAATAAACTTATAAAGGAGGTAGATTTTATCTCAAAATTTTTTTTCTGTATTCTATCCCAGAGTTTACCAATCAAATTCTTGATTATATTAACAAAAGCAACTTATAAGTGTCCTAAATGATTTGCTATAGAGATTTTCCAAATTATTTTCATAGATAAAAAGGAATATTTAGATGAAATAACAGAGGGATTCCAAATCAGTGTTCCCTGACTTATCTGAGAGAAAATGTATACCCTATGTTTATTGTTTAAGCTTCCTGAGTAAGAGAAAATTATTTTCTTTCCTCTATTTTCCCCCCTTTGGAAACTGGCAATATCTCCTACTTCCACTAGCATCAGGAATTCATTGCCTTGTTTTGACTAGATATTTCCCAATTCTGTCTTCAGAAAAGTGAGTTACTAAAAAGTACTTAACCATTAATGTTTTTCAGGTTACTAAAGGAAATGAGAACATTAGTGTTCACAATAACAAAATACTATCTTGCTTCCACCTGTTCACAGGAACCGCTAGCTACTCAGCCACATGAGAAGGGCTCTTGTACATCCAGGCTTGGCAAAGAGATATTACCTGGGGGCCGAGGGGCACAAAATACTCCTCCACAACTCGATGGGAGTTCTGTAGTAGTTCTTCAGCATAGTTGCCTTCTACCAAATTGTCAGATCTTAAGTATAGACATCTGGCCTCCAATACAGACTCCAGGGGCTCCACCCAGTCCGCGTCTACTGCGTGGAATCAGTTGGCAAAATCGATGGCTTTCCCCAGCCCTGCCTTGGCTTCTTGCCTGCTGAAGTCCACAAGCGCAACACGCTCCAGATGCTCGGTCACCTCGGCAGTGATCTGGCCACTTTCCTGAGAATCTCCTTTGGTGAAGCCACAGTACCTGCTGACCAGGCCAGAAGGCTCATCCACACAGCCTATGCCCATATTTCTCCTCCAGAAATTATTTTCTCTTATTGCTTTTTTAATCTAGGAGGGTTGTCCAGGAAACAATCCAGCCACAAATCTCTCTATTTTTCATATTATGTAGCTGAATATTTTCTGGACACCCCTCGTATGTCTTTAGTAAGAACTAGCATATTAGACAATTGGGCATAATTAATGTTAAGTGGTGAGTAAGCAACATATGTTTTAAGAAAGTTCACAAATTTTGTTTTGTTTTTTTAATTGTTAAATTTATTGAGGTGACATTAATTAGTAAAAATTACATAGGTTCCAGGTATACAATTCTACAGTACATCATCTATGTGTTATATATGTGTTCATCACCCAGAGTCAGTACTCTTTCCATGACCATGTATTTGAGTCCCTATCCCTTCTCCCCCTCCACACTCCTAACTTTATGTATATTTGAAAGACATGACTGTAAAACTCGCTTAAAGTCAACTTAATTATTAAAAATTTCATTAGACAGAAATGAATCTTTTCTTTCTAATCTCCACTGTACAATGGTGCTCATTTAGTTTTGCTAAGTAAAGGAACTTGTCATGCCCAATGGCCGATTCTGGTGCACAGAATTGCCTCTTCACAGATTCCACTTTACATAATCCCAAGAAACTTCCTCTGTCTCATTCAGCTTTTTCCTGTTTGAATTGCATAAACACTGTTCATTGTATGTAAATGAAAGTACATATTTAGGAAATGTATTTCCTGAATCAAGTTCCATTTGGAAAAATGGTTTGCAAAATCATATTTCACTCTTGTCTTCAATTTCTTACTCAGTAGCAAGAACATAGAGTGACTACTTTCCAATTTAAAAAGAAAAGAGAAAAAAACAAAAATACATTAGAAATCTGAACAAGAGGACAAAAATAAGAGGTGGTAATTATTCAGTTAGCTTCTCAACAAAGATTAAATGTCAAACATTTAAAAAATTCTGTGGATACAGGAACAAATAAATAATAATTTCTCCTGTTCCCCCCAACCAAACACAACTGCATAATCTAACTGAGGAAATAAGGGAGTAAACAGGCAATTAATTATAAGAGAGTATAGCAATTGCAGTGATGGGATGATTGATGTGGTGCCAGCTCTGTGGGAGACAGCCACATAACTAGAGCTCAGAAACAGAAAAAACGGGCAAGGCATTGGGAAAGCCCTGAAAAATGGCCCCTTACCAACTTGGAGGGATTAGCAAAGTCTCTCTGAAGAGGTCATGCCTAACTCAGTTTGCAAGTGTGAGGTACAATTTACCAGAATAAAAAGGTAAAGAATGAACTAATTAGGTAGAGGAAAACAGAATAAACAAGGCATTAAAGCACTGCGCTTGGCCTCAGTCACCATCAAGTAGAGGAAGGCCACTAGATATGGCACTTCACAACCCCCACCCAACAACAGTGGGTGCCCAGGTGGTCTCACCCTCTAGATGGAACAGGGTTCCTCCAACAACCACAGGCAATCCACTGGCAGGTGTTCATTTGAGCCCTACCAAAAATCAGTGGCCAGGTGTTTTCCTATCCACTGGACCTGAGATGCTTCCTTTTTTGCCTGGGCAAACACACCAGAGCAAAGGTGGATCCAGAGAAGGGACCAGCCACAACAAGTGCTGGCTAGGAACCCTCTGTTGCAAAGGGCCTAGGATCTCCTGCCTGTCCAGACATAGCTGGGCAGCCAGGGCACATGTTCAGGGATCCTACCGCACCCCTCTCCCACTGAAAGACACTTAGCAGCTACCTTTGGGAAACCCCTTATGCTCCACAAATCACACCAGAAGGAATCAGTGGGAGTCTCAAATAATAAAAACAAACAAACAATCAAAGAAAACAAAGCAAAAACAAAAAAACAAGTAGACAGGAACAATATTGCAAAGACTTTGAAAATTAAACTACCATTGCAAATACAGTGTACAAAAATAGTACAACACTCATGTGTTAAACATAAACATGATAAATGTCTATTAAAATATAAGATTTAAATAAGGCCCAGATACTCATAATATAATAGACAAAATGTATTAGATACAAACTTATCCCAGAAAAAGTATTACATACCTCATTGCTGAATATCATTATGGTCAACTTTGAAGTACTCCCCTTGGAAATCCATGCACTGATGTCAGTCCCTAGTCTACCCTTCAAAGCAGTTTTGGAACTCTTTCTCTGAAATGGGCATCAGAGCTATTGTCATATCCAAAATCTGACAGTTAAGTTTGTGAACGTGCCGCTGTGTACTTAGGTTGGCAGCCAAGGATATGACACCTTACCAAGCAGTTTGTACCGTGCTGCCAACATAAGTGTACAGTGGCAAGTTCACGATCTTAATTATCAGATTTTGGGTAGGAGGACAATTCCAGAAAAAAGTTCCAAAATTGCTTTGAAGTGTGGACTAGGTACTGGCATTGGTGCATAGCTTCCCAAGAGGAGTACTTCGAAGGTGACTGAAGTGATATTCAACAATGAAGTATGTAGCACTTTTTCTTGGATAAGTTCACAAAATTAATTGTCTGACCTTGTATGACATTGAAGTTATCTGACAAATATTATAAAACTATCATAAGAACAGTTCAATAATTATATACACATCTTCTTGAAGCAAATAAAAATATAGGCAATCTCAGCAAAAAATAGAAGCTCTGAAAACAATCAAGTGAAAATTATAAAGTGAAATATATAACACATTTTTGTTAATTTGTTAAATAAATTCAGTAACAGAATGGGAATGATAATATATTGTTACTGAACTTGAGGAAATAATAGAATTCACCCAATCTGGAAAAAATAGACTAAAAAGATAATAAATATGTTTAGAGACCTGGGTGGCAATAACAAAAATCTGACATGTGTATCAGACTTGCAGAAAGAGAAGAGAAAAACACTGAAGCCAAAAGTGTATTTAAAAAAATAATAGCAAAACATCCCATATTGATGAAAGACAAAAACCTACATATTCAAGAAGCTGAACAATTACCAAACAGCAAAAATCCAAAGAAATAAACACCAAAATACATCATAATTAACTTTTGGAAACTGAAAACAAAGAATAAATCTTGGAAGCAGCTAGAGAAAAATGTGAAACCATTTATAGACAATCATTAATTACAATGATAGCAAATTTGTCACCTGAAATCATAAATGTCAGATGAAAGTGGCACAATATTTTTAAAGTGCTCAAAGAAAAGAATTGTAATCTTTTAATTCTATGTGTGACAAAAACTATTCTTCAGGAATAAAAGGAAAATAAAAACATTTCCAGATAAAGAAAACTAAAAAATTTTATTGCTACTACACTCACCTTTAAGGAACTGCTAAAGGAAATTCTTCAAACATAAAGAAAAACAAAGAAATGATTGAACATCATTAAAAAAAGAAAAAATGAAAAAATGAGGACTTTGGGTACATACAATAAACTATAGCTTTCCTTACAAGTCTTATAAATCATACTTGATAATTGGAACACAATTTATGGTATCATTTGATATTCAAGACCATGACATTTTAAAGTGGAAATGATAAGGAGTCCAAAATAGAAGTGAGTTTTTGTACTTTACATGAAGTAGTAAGATGTTGAAACCATTAAATGCTTTTATGTCAATTATATACATATATATATATATATATATATGTTAATTGCTAGAGCAATGAATATTAAAACTATACAGACACAACCAAAAACACTATAAACAAATCAATATGGATCTTAAAAAATTAAGTAATCCATAAAAAGCAAGATAATAATAAGCAGAGAAAGAATTAAAAGAAACAAAGATTAAGAAGTGGAAAATATATTTGCTATCATATCAATAAATATCTTAAATGTAAGTGATCTAATGCACAAATTAAAAGGCAGATATTATCACTTGATCTCAGCCAAAAGTCAGAGAAGCAACAAAAGACAGATATTATCAGAGTGGAAAAAAATACAAGGGGGGGCGGGCAAAAAAAACCTTGGAATTATTTTCTGGAGGATGGGCCCCATGTAATACAGGCTTCCCCTGCCAGGTGAGTGTTGTAGGAACCCTATCTATGTCAGTGTACCAGCTGGGAATGTTGTTAGAGGCTATGTTCAGCTTCAGTGATATTTTTTGGAGTCTTTTTCAATGCATTTGCCCATTTCATGATGGGTGACTTACAAGAACAATGTGTGGCATGACAAAGCACCTGCTAACATCACACTGAATTTTCAGCAGTTTTTGACCAAAAATGACATGTCCCACCCTCCTTATTCACCCCATCTCACCTTGAGTGACTCTTTTTGTTTCCTCAAATGAAAAGAAGTCTTCAAGGGGAAACATTTGCTGATGTGCAAGAGGTGAAACAAAAAATGGCAGAAGCACTACAAGGCATAAAAATCAATGAGTTCAAAAACTGTTTTGAGAAGTGGAGAAAGTGCTTCAGTAGGTGTATTGCATTGAACAAAGAATACTTTAAAGGTGATTGAATTTTAAACCTGTAAGAATAAATACACTGTTTTTATAAATAAATTCTGGGGTTATTAGGGTCTTCCTCATATAAGTCCCAATTACATGCTGTTTAGAAGAAACTCTGTCCTCCTTCAACAACATAGGTAGGTTGAAAGCAAAAGAATAGAAAAAGATACAACATATAAACATTAAATTTTTAAAAGTAGGAGTCTCTATATTAATACCAAATATTAATAAAATAGGCTTCAGAGCAAAGAAAATTACTAGAGGCAAAGAGGAACATTACATAGTGATAAAAAGATAAATCCATCAAAAGATATTATAATTATAATGTGTATACACACATAAAAAAACCCTAGATATTTGAAAAAAAACTAACAGCTAAAAGGAAAAGTGAATAAATATACAACTACAGTTGGAGACTTCAAAATCCCCCTCTTAGGAACTGATGAAACTATTCAGTAGAAAAAGCAAGACTATAGAAGATATAAAAAGCAAAATGAATCACTAGTACATAATTGACATTTATAGAACACTTTATCCAACAATACAAGACAGACCACATTATAGGCTATAAAACAAACCTTAACACATTGAAATAATGGAAATAATACAGAATATATCTCTGTTAATAATGAAATCAAACTAAAAGTTGGTAACAGAAAGATACAAAAATCTCTAACAACACACTTCTAAAATATGCATGAGTCAAAGAACAGTGCTCAGAGGCAACAAAAATTACATAGAATTCAATAAAAACAAAGCAATAGCCAAATTTGTGATATGCAGCTTAAGTAGTTTTTAGAAATGAAATTCATAGCACTAAATATTTACATTAGATATGAGGTAAGGTTACAAATCAAAACCTAAGTTCCAACTTCAAGGAAAAGGGGAATGAGAATATTTCTGGCGAAGATGGCAGAATAGGTAAATGCTATGCTTGTATCTTCTCATAGCTACATCAAAATTACAACTAAACTACAGAATTATCATTGAAAATTACCTGATGTCTAGCTGAACAGAAAGAAGTCTTATAGCTAAGAAAATACAAAAGTTATAATGAGACTGGTAGGAAGGGCAAAGACACAAAATGAGCTGGGCTCTATACCAACATGTGTCCATTAAAAATCAGGAGGAAAATCCTGACTGCACTTCCCCCTTGAGGAATGAAGGGTCTCAGCCCCACACCAGGCTCCCCAGCCCAGGATTCCAGTGACAGGAAGAGAAGTCCCCACAACTTTTAGCTGTAAAAAACGGTGGAGATTGTGCCTTAGTAAGACAGAAGCCTCCTGGAGTCCCTAGCATTCTTCTTAAAGGGCCTGCACATGAACTCAGTCACTGATGGATTTACTTGTTCTAAGCTCTAGCACAGGGCAGCAGCTCTAAAAACACTAGAGACATATGGGGAGTAACTAAATTGTTTAGCTTCAGGGCAAGGGCTGAAGAAACAGCTTTCTCCCAAACAGAAGTGCTAGTAAAGCTTTGTTTCTTTGTTGAATTATCACCCCTCTCAGATTGGAGATACAGGTAGGTGCCATCTCTGAGTCTCCATCAACCTGGCTAACGTGATTCACCCTGCCCTGGTGATTCCCTGAGACTCCACCCGACCCAACTTGCTGGTCCATCCAACTCTCTTCCAGTGTTTTTTTTCTATTTAAAAGGCCCGTTCTGGCTATGCTTCAGACTTTCCTAAAGTCTCTCAAAGGTTCACAAATCTCAAACAAGTAGTATCTGGCATTGGCATGCCCAATACCTCTTTCTAAGCAACCCCAAGCTCTACACTTGCAGCAACTAAACTCATTTTGCTACTTAGTCTCTCCCAGGCAGCTCCAAGCCCAGTGTGGGTAGAAGACACCTGCAGATCATTTTATGGCTCATTTCTGGTGGCTCCAGGAAGTGCATAGGCTGGGGCTAAACTTGGCCAGAAGTGGGGTTCCTATCAGAAGGTCCTGGGGCTGGGACACCCTGTGGCCTGCTTTGGATTCTGTCAGTCTTCCAGTTGCCTGTGTGGATGACCAGAGTCTTGCTAAAGCAAATTCTACTCCAAAGGGTAAGCCCCTGCAGAGCAGTTTCTCCACTGTTGTCACAGCCAGTCCTCACAACCAATCAGCCTGAGGGTCAGTCCCTTTCATTGCCATGCCAATAGCAACCAAGGCACAATTATAATAAGAGGGACAAGACAATGCACACAAGGGACACATCTGGAGCACTCAGCTCAGATGACCAGGGAGATGGCTTCACTGGACTCCACAGGACACCTACAAAGCCCACTCTACTAAGATTGGGAGGCACAGCAGTTCTACTTGAAACATAGAAACAAACATAAAGAGGCAGCCAAGATAGGAAGACAGAGAAACATGTCCCAAATGAAAGAACACAACAAAACTTCAGGGAAAAAACTAAACAAAAGAGAGACAAGCAATCTACCAGACAGAGTTTCAAACACTAGTTATGAAAATCTCAATCATCTCAGTTAGATCTTCACAAAGAGATAAGAAACAAAAAATGAGATAGAAAACAAACAAACAAACAAAAAACTAGTCAGAAATAAAGAATACAGTAACTGAAATGAAGACTAAGTTAGAGGAAAACAACAGTAAATTAGATGAAGCAGAAGTTTGGATCAGCAATTTGAAAGATAAGTGAGCAAAAAATACTTAATCGGAACAGAGAAAAAAAAGAATCCAAAAATAAGGATAGTTTAAGTGGCCTCTGGAACAATACTAAGCATGACAGCATTCTCATTATAGGGGTACCAGAATGAAAAGAGAGAGAGCAATAAATTGAAAATCTATTAGAAGAAATAATGGTGGAATACTTACATTGCCTGGCAAAGAAAATAGAGATAGATACAAGCCTAGGAAGCACAGAGAGTCTCAAATGAGATGAACCCAATGCAGTGCATACCAACACACAATATAAGTAAATGGCAAATATTAAAGACAAAGAAAAAATCTTAAAAACAGGAATAGAAAAGCAGTTATTTACCTATAAATAAGCTCCGTAAGGCTGTCAGCTGATTTCTCAACAGAAACTTTGCAGGTTAGAAGGGATTAGCAGGAAATACTCAATGTGATGAAAAGCAAAGACTTACAACCAAGATTACTCTACCCAGAAAAGCTATCATTTAGAACTAAAGGACAGAAAAACACTTTCCCATACAAGAAAAAGCTAAAGGAGCTTATCACTACCAAACTACTATTGCAATAAATGTTAAAGAAACTTCTTAAAGAAGAAGGAGGAGGAAGAGAAGGAGGAAGAGGAAGAGAAGAAGGAAAGAAGATAAAAAATATGAAGAATAAAATGGCAATAACTACAAATCTATCAACAATTACTTTAATTTGAATGGTTTAATTCTCCAATCAATAAACATAGAGTGACTGAATGGATCAAAAACAAACCATTACATATGCTGCCTACAACAGAATCACTTCAGATCAAAAGACACACACAGACTAAAAGTAAAAAATAGAAAAAGATATTTCATGAAAATAAATAAACATACAAACAGAAAAAAGCTGGTGTAGTAATACTTACCCCAGACAAAATATTAATAGGCTTTTTTAAATGCTATAACAAGAGACAAAAAAGGACCCAGTAACCCCACTTCCATACATTTATCCAAAGAAACCCAAAACTAAACTTTGAAGGAACATGTTCATTCATATGTTCATTGCAGCATTATTTGTAATAGCCAAAATACGGAGACAATGTGAGTGTCCATCAATGGATGAGTGGTTAAAGAGGAGGTGGTACATATGTAAAATGGAATATTACTTAGCCATAAAAAGAAAGAAATCTTTCTGTCTTCAACAACATGAATAAACCTAGAGGATATTGGAAGTCAATCAGAGAAAGACAAATGCCTTATGATTTCACTTATACATGAAATCTAAAGAGCAAATATTAATAAATTAACAAAACTGAAAGATACTCATAGATACAGAGAACATTTTAATGGTTGTCAGATGGGAGGAGGATTGGGGGAATGGGAGAAAAAGTTGAATGGATTAAGAAATATAAATTGGTAGTTGCGAAATAGTCATGGCAATGTAAAGTACCAATTTATATTTCTTAATCCATAAAGAATATATTTAGTACCATTGTGATAACTATGTTTCATGTCAGATGGATACTAGATTTATCAAGATGATCACTTTGCAAGTTATATAAATGTTTAATCACTTTTATGCTGTGCACCTGAAACTAATATAATATTGTAGTGCAACTATAATTGAAAAAAAGTATATATATAAAATAATAAAGGCAAAAAGAGCACAATAATCCCATAAGAATTATAAAGAAGGAGATAATAAAGATACAAGCAAAACACAATGAATTTAAAATAGGAAAACAACAAAAACATAAATGAAACAAAAAACTGGTTCTATGAATAAAATCAGAAAAATTGATAAATCTCTAATAAGATGGGAAAAAATAGAAACACAGAAATCACAAACATAAGGACTAAAATAAAATATATCATAAAGATCTGACCTCAATTAAAAATATAATAAGGGAATACTATAGGATCATGGAGTCCACAACTCAGAAGACAAAATAATTCCTGCAAAACCTCAAACTGCTAAATTTCAACAAGACAATTTGAGTCACCTTATAACTATTCAAAGAATAGAATTTATAAGAATAAAATCCTTCCCCCCCAAATCTTCAGATCCAGATGGTCTCACTAGAAAATTCTATTGAATACACAAATAAGAATTAACACCAATTTTACATAATTACTTCCAGAAAATACATAAGGGGGAAACACTATTCAACTCATTTTAAGAAGACTAATATTGGGAGATCCCTGATGGTGTAGTGGCTTAAGGCTTCAGCGTTGGCACTGTTGGCACTGCAGCCTGGGTTCGATTCCCAGTCAGGAAGCTACCCACATAGCAAAAAAAAAAAAAAAAAAAAAAAAAAAAAAAAAAAAAAGGCTAGTATTATCCTGATATTAGACAAAGATTACAATATAAAATTTTTGTGGACCAATATTTCTTATGAACTTAAAAAAAATTTTCAGCAAAATATTACCAAACCAACTCCGGAAGCATATAAAAATTATGTTGACATATTGATATATTATAAAAATATTCCAAGAATATACATACACACATATGTATAGTTTAATATAATTCTAATTCTCATTAAATTCCAGCAAGGATTTTTATAGACAAAGACAAGCTTATTCTTAGTTTTGTACAGAATAGGTAAAACAATCTTGACAATGATGAACAAAATGAGAGGAATCACTTTACCCAATATTAATGTTTATTATATAGCTGCAGTAATAAAGACAGTAGTGCATTGTTGGAGAGATAGAAGGCATAGACAAATAGAACTGAATAGAAAATCAAATAGTGGTACACACAATATGATTAATTGATTTTTGGCAAAGAAGCAAAAGCAATTCAATAGCAGAAAGACATGTTTTTCAACAAATGGTGCTGGAACAAATGGACATCCAAGTTCAAAAAATTATGAACCTTGGTCTAATGATCACATTTATATAAAAATTTTCTGAAAATGAGATTAAATATTAAATGTAAAAGTATAAAAATCTTACAAAAATATCTTTGAGTTTAGATTAGTCAAGAAAGGATTATAATGACACAAAATCATGATCTGTTAAGAAAAAATTAATAAATTAAACCACATAATAATTAAAACCTTTTTGTATTAAATTCCAGGTGAAGAAAATAAAATGATGAACTAAAGACAGGGAGAAAGTATTTACACATATCAAACACAGGACTATCTAGAGTACTCATATATAAAGAATTCTCAAAAGTCAATAGTAAAAATAAACTATCCAATTAAATAATGATTAAACTACATGAACATACATATTACTAAAGAAGATATATAAATGGTAAATAAATACATCATTAGCCTTTAGGGAAATGTAAATTAAAATCATAATGCAATATCAACTAACAGAATGGCTAAAATAAAAAATAGTGACAACAACAAATCCTGGTGAGGCTGCTAAGAAACCAAATCACTCACACATTGCTTGTGGAATGTGAAATCATATAGCCACTCTGGAAATAGTGTGGCAGTTTCTTATAAAACCAACCATTCAGCTATCATACAACATAGCAACTTCACTCTTGGGTTTTTATCCCAGAGGAATAAAAACTTATGTTTGTACAAAACCTGTTCACAAATGTTCTTGGCATTTTATTTTCAATAACCAAAAACTGGAAATAGTCCTGCTGTCCTTCAACAAACGAATGATTAAACAAGCCATTTATATATTTCATTTTATAATATTTTAAGACATTACAAATAGAAAATAGATTTCTAGTTGCCAGGGTTTAGGTCCAGAGGTGGGAGTGGGGACAGGCGGAAGATAGGTATCATACAAAATTTATAAGAGCACTACAAGGGAACATGTTGGAACTGTTCAGGTGTTCATTGTGGTGGTGGATACAAGAAACTGTAGAAGTGATGATTGTCTAGATCTAAATGCACAATGTACCCAAGTATAGCTAGAGAAATCTAAGTAAGATTGGTGGGTTGCTTCCATGTCAATATCCCAGTTATGATAAAATACTGTAGATTCACAAAATGTTAACATTGGAGGGCAAAGTGTGGAAAGGATCTCTCTGTACTATTTATCACAACTGGATTTGAATCTCTAATTATCTCAAAAATTTCAATTAAAGTAAGATTTGTTACTGTAACTAATGAAATGGTATTTACAGTTGACATGTGCAAAACCTCATGAGGGGTTATTCCAGAGTGGGATAGGGAAGTATGCAATATCTGAAAGTAAAGTTGACCCTTGAACAACATAGGGGTTAGGGTCACTGACTTCCACACAGTGAAAAATTCATGTGTAACTTTTGACTTCCAAAAAACTTAACTACATTTGTCTCTCAGTATCTATAGAGAATTAATTCAAGGACCCCTCAGGACTCTAAAATCTGCAGATGCTCAAGTCCCTTGCATAAAATGGCATAGAACAATGCATATAGCTGGTCCTCTGCTTCTGAGGATTCCTATCGCAAATCTATGCAAAACTCAGGAATATTTATTGAAAAACTACACATATCACTGGACCCATGCTCTTCAAACTCATGTTGTTCAAGGGTCCACTGTAGTGGTTTTTCGTGGATGATCCTGAATAACAGTGATTAAATTTAGTTAGAAGGCACTGATCTCAATTATCTTATGTTTTTTTTGCATCAGAACTTGCTAAGTTTCCCTAGCAGTGTCTAGACTGCTCAAGTGGTAGAGTGATCCCTAGTTGAGTTAAGGTTTGCCTCAAGTTATTAAGATCCTTTCAGGAAGGGGCTTTTCAGAGAAACATCCAGAGTTAAGAGTTGTCAGACTTTTGAAACATTGTCAAGGGTCTTAATTTGTACAGCGTGATATTCTAAGGACCATGTGACAGTGCTGGATAGGAGAAGCCAGCAAAGATCTTCGTCTACAAGGAACGACAAGTAAAGTCTCCCTTTGGAAATTTTCGATTCTCCTGTTTAGAAACCTACCAGAGTTTGGTGGCTCCCCACTTTTAATCTTATAGTTAATAAAAATTATTTGGAGAATGGAGATAGCAAACTCATATGATTAACATGCTTGCCTTTTTAAGAATGCATCTTGCTACATTCATAGATTCTCATAAAAACTAAGAAAGAACACATGAATACATTTAATTAAATCAGGCATAGATATTTTCTAACATATTATAGATAATACTAAGGAAATACTTCAAGCCAATACCCCCTCCAAAACACCACTAGGTTCCCAGCCAGGGAGCTACCCACATACCAAGAAGCAAAAAAAAAAAAAAAAAAAAAAAAAAAAAAAAAAAAAAAAAAAAAAAAAAAAAAAAAAAAAAAAAAAAAAAAAAAAAAAAAAAAAAAAAAAAAAAAACCACCACTAGGTAAATAAATGTATTTCACTTCAACCATCAATTTCCTTTCATTATTATTAGTGATAGTTCACAAAAGTAATTTTAAAAGTGTATTTTTATAAGTGCTTGATTTACTTAAGTTTAAAATGATCTTATTCAGCATATTTTATCAATCAAAATATGTAAAAATTTATAATGTTTACACAAAACAGAACTGTATCTGGTAAAAATGTTTCTTCAGTTTGGGGCCTGTTAAATTTTCTGCTCAATCTTTTCCTCTTCAATTGCTCATTTATTCTACTACTCTCTACCAATTTATTTCCCACTGATTATGCAATAGAAAGACATTTATTACAATTTAGTGTCTTCATTGTTAAAGAAAATGACAACATTTAACTAGATTTATTATTCAACTCAATAGCAAAGTGTTCATTTACAGAAATTTTTATTGCTTTATTTTCCTGGCTCAAAGAGGACAGCACTTTGTAAGGGAACTTAAAAGTAGCCAGAAAGAGCTGCTTTTGTCCAAATCTAGAATGATGCCACTCTGCCTTAGGAGCTAAATTTAAAAGTAGCTTTAACTCATGATGCATGCTGCATTTGCTTCCAGGATATTTTTTCAAATGATTGAGCTGGAAAGAAACCATTGCATCTAAAGAATAATTGTGGTCCCATCTTCAGTCCTGAGAATGCCTATATCCCATATCTGACCATACTCAGCATTTTCTTCTCCTCCCTGTATTTGATCACTACCTGCACTTATGCCTGTCTCCTTCTATTGTTTCCAACTTCCTTCAATAGAGAAATTATGCCATTTTTAATATACCTATACATTATCACCACAAAAGTCTTAGCACTAGAATTTTACATATAATTCTGCATTCAGAACTTAAAATTTTATGCAATTAACTTAGCATTCATTTAACCTAGTCTCTTAGAACATTATTTCAATATATTAAATTTTAAATTGTAATTATACTTATTAAATACTAATAAAAACCTCTTCTAAAGAATTTCTATGATCTAGTGATTATGTGGGTCTGATAGAGTGTCAAGGACTCTTTCTCCATGGCTCTGATACTCCATCAAGATCATGGGAACTTATTAAATTCTAATCATGTGTCAGCATTCCTCTTAACAGAGGATAGAGAAAAATGAATTTCAGTATCTCAGGATTTACAGTTACAACTCTGCCCCATTTCTTTACACTTAGAAACAATTTTTTTTTCAACTTGAACAAAAATGAAGTGATGGAAATAAAATCAAGTAAGAGGTGAATACTTTTGTATAAAAAGGCTAATGAAAATACTTATCCTGAGCACTTGGAGGTATGAATGTCTATTTTCTTTCTTAGGATTTTAAAGAATTCCTCCTCCTTCATTTCCCAAAGGGGTGCCACACTACTATCCACTATCAAATTTCCTTTGCACATTCCCACTTCATTTTACTGTCTGACACCTGCTATAATACAAGATGTTAATAAATCAAAATATTTAAAGTAATCTCATTTCAAATTATTTTTAATTATTTTCTTTTTTAATTAAAACTTTTAATTTTATTGATAATTGTTTATTGAGATATAATTGACATATAGCATTATATTAATTTCAGGTGTACAAAATAATGATTTGATATTTGCATATACAAGGGCTGTCATTAAAAAATCCAGCCATAAGTGCCTCTATTTTTCTTATTACATGGCTGGATATTACATGTTTGAAAGTGGCTAGAAAATAAATTTTAAAAGTTTCCATTACAAGAAAAAACATTTTTGTAACTGTGTGGTAAGGGATGTTAACTGGACTTATTGTGGTGATCGTTTTACAATACATGGGCTATCCAGAAAGTATTCAGCCATGTAATTATTTTCTTTTTTAATTTATAAAAAGGAGAAAGAGAGAGACCCACAAATCTTTGAAAAGTTTTCTTCCATGCCTTGGAAATTTAGGATTTCATAATAAAACACGGAGTGTTACATAAAGTGTCCAAAAGTCTTTCTTTGTTCACTGTATTCTTTTTCATTCTTCTTTTCTGTCTTTGAGATACTATCCTTTGAATTCTAATTACTTTTTTGTGTCTATTAGAATTTGAACTATATCTTCATTTAAACTGATTGGGGAGTTTTGATTGAACTGAATATATAATTTTATTTTTATGAGAAAGTTTATTATTGTTATATGATAGTGAAGAGTGTGATAAGAATTCTTAAGAAATGAAAGAGGAGAGTATCATAAAATCCTGGAAGATAAAGAGATATTCAAGTTTAATGTTCTTCTTTGTAACATTCATACAAACTCAGTCTCCAAAATTGTTATTTCCCCTTTATTTACCTTAATCTTAGAGAAGAACTATCCAGTATCATTGGATATAAGATGAAAAAGTGGGATGTTTCAAGCTCAATGGGGTATAGAGTGCTGCATTTCTCTTTTTAAGTTAACAGGAAGATAACACCAATGGAAAATGACTTCAACTGAATATAAAATAATAGCACAGAGATCCAAATTTCTTCAGGATAAACCACGGTAAAAAGGTCTCCATATAGTTTCCTTTCATTCTGGATAAGTAGGACTGTTATGTCTGCAGCAGAGCAGAAAATAAAGTTAGGAACTAGAAACTAAAAAGGAAAACAAAAAATAACAAGCAAGTGCGTATAGTCCTGAGTATGTATTAATATTTGTAGAATAATGTGAAAAGTTGGAGTAGCTGTTCAGGTAACTCATGCCAAATATGTGTTTTCATAAGAGTTGACATTTCACCTTCAGTCAACAGTCACTCACAGGTCCCTACTATGTGTCAATATGCTATTACAATTATCACTGCAAAAATAAAACATTGCAGATGAAATATAAAGAAAATCTTGCAATTTCAGTAGTTGAAATGATACTGAAGAAATAAAAGCATTAATTCAACAGCCTAATATCACATTGGATGGCCAAAAACTTTTCCAGTCATTAGAGAAACAAGATAAACAATGTTCATTTTCTAATTTTGTAGAACTCACACTTAGGGTTGACTCAAAAGCAACCCTTGAGAATTATTATTGGGTCCACTAGATTGGTAAGTAGGTAAGTAAGAGGGTATTAACTTGAAACCTGCATAAATATCCTTAATGCTGAATTTCATATTCTTTCTTGTACATTTTTCATAGCTGGAAGCTTCAAAGGAAAGATATGCAAATTTCTTTCAGAGGTCTCTAAGCAAGTATTCCCACTGCCTTATAAATATATGTGGCACATGTACAAGGGCCGATCATAGGGCGGTAATAAGGAAGAGACCCAGCAAGATCATCTAAGTGGTTCTGGAGAGAACTGACATCAACGTGCTCCGAGGCATCAGAAAAGCCTGAATCGGGGTGCACCTCAAAGTTTGCCCTTTCTTTCTCCCAGATAGAATTTAATTTCTTCAGATACTCACATTTTCTCCAAGAAGATCTCTTCATCTCATCTCAATCTTAATTTTTCTCAACTTCAACCTACTAATGTTTGGAGGCGGGTTATGTTTTGCGGTGCAGGGCTGTCCTGTACATTATAGCATCTTTGTTTAGCAGTATCTTTGGCTCCTATACAGGAGTTGCTGGTAGCACACAGACTTTACCAGTTGTAATGAACAGAAATGTGTCTGGATATTGTCAAATGTGCCTGGGGGCATAATCATCCTGCTTAAAAACTCCTATTCAAGCCAGTATGGACTTCCTCTGATGTCACTGTAGTGACTTGGACACATAGTGGGGACTTGTGAGTAACTGCTGACTGAAGACCAACTGCCAACTCTGATGAAACTACATACCTGGTCTAAGTTACCTGAACAGCTCCTCCAGCTCTTCACATTATTCTGTATGTATTAATACATATTTAGGACCACATGAGTATAAGTGTGGGCACCTGACTCAAGTTGGTCTTGACACAATGCCACGGAAACTGATCATTCCCTCCACATCTCCACCTTAAAGTGAGGAATATGGCTGCACACCACAATGCTACCATAGCCATTCTGCCACTTCATACAAAATCAACCAGCTCTGCTTGGTGCTGAGGCAGAAGCAGAGGACAACAGAGCATGTGGAACCATGGGAGATGATGGCATTTCTTACGTTTAAGCCATTTTGAGTAAGGATATCCTGTCACTTGCTGGTCAAGTCATTTTAAATAATACAGTATGTAAATCTAAGAAAGGGACATAATCTTAAAGGGTCTGTATGAACTGAATGACTATTTAAATTCACCTAAAGTTCTATATGGAACTTACACCAGACCAAATGAACAAACCAACTCATTCTTAACCTATCTCTAACTGCTTGCCTGGTATGCCTTGTAAACTTGTCTCTCTCAGAGTCTGCTTCATCTCACTGTACAGCAGCTCCTCTTTCTAGATGCCCAGGCCAAAACTTATGGGGCCACCCTTGACCCATCTCTACCTCTTGCACCCCTGGGGCCACCATTTTCATATTCAGCATTTATTCAGTGGAATCTTTCCACTTCCTACTAACTTCACTGCTTCCAAGCCAACATTATCTTCCTTGATATTGGTTTCTGAGCCCCATAAATAGTCTCCTTCCATCCACACTTGCCTCTCTTCAGTCTGTTCACAACAGAGCAAACAACATGTGTCACTTGGTGCAATATGGTATTCTAGATGATGTCAGAACAGAAAAAGAGACATTGTTGGAATAATTAGTGAAATCCAGATAAAGTCTATAGACTAGTTAATAATACTGTAACAATATTAATTTCTAATTTTGAAATATGTACCATGTTTATATAATGTTAACATTCAGGGAGGTTAGGTGAAGGGTTTATAGGAGCTTGCTATACTTTTCTTAAGTCCTCCCTAAATCTAAAATGAATCCAAAATAAAAGTTCCAAAAATATTAAAGTTATAAAATAAAAAGTGTTAAATAGCATTTTTCTCCACAGGATTCTCCAGTTTCACTTCTTTTTACACAGAGTAAATATCAAATGCTTTGCAGCCATTCTCAGGAACCCCTAGGAAATGGACTTTGTGTGTTGTTTTTCCATTTCATCTCCCACTAGCCATCCCCTCACTCGCTCATGCTGCTCCAGGAGCATTGGCTGTATACTGCATGTCAACACCTAGCCATGTTCCTGCTTCAGGACCTTTGTACTTGAAACTGCCAAATACTCACATGAATTGTGTAAAACTTTATAATTTCTATAAGTCTTTACTTGATGTCACCTTCTCAATGAGTCTTCCTAGCCAGCCTATCCAAAATAGTAGCCACCTACCTCCAACATTACTTTCTCCTTCTGTGTTTCGTTTTTCTTCATAGCACATATCACCATCTAATATACTGTATTGTTTTTTTATTTGTTGTAACATTGTCACTACAATGGCAGCTATATGAACTCAGGTAGCTTTGTCTTGCTCACTAATATCCTAGAATCTAGAATTGTTCCTGGCACTTAGAAGCCACATTTGAGGAATGAATTAATATGTGTGGGTAGCACTAAACTTGTGATCACAATTCTGTGGTAAAAGTACCAACATATATCTAGGAATTTTGGGGAGGGAGAACATCATCTGCCTATAGTCCATAAAATTAACTAACTGTAAGAATTGGTGTAAAAACCTCTCATGGAACTTCCAGTTTCTTGTCCCCATGTAAAAAACTTGGAAATCACCACTCTATCCTATCAACAAGAAAAAAATCTAAACAAATTGAAAAATCAAGAGCTCTTCTTAGATCCATAAGAGAGAAAAAAACACAGGGCAAACCACTGCCCTACAAAATTTGAGTCAGGTGAATACAGGAAGTCCTAGCATATCAGAACAGACTTATGAGCAGAAACCACTGTGGGAACTAGTGCCAGGGTAGTAAAACCTGAACCATAATTAATGAATTGGTAGCAGCTCAATATGGGCATATCTGAGAATTCCAAACTCCAGGGGGACTCAATCGAGGGTGCAGGGCCCACAATATTGTGAAATTGATCTCCAAAAGCTCATCCAGGTCCCCACATCACAGAAAACAAAGCCCTTGTGCTTCCAGTAGAGGGAGGGGAAAAGGAACCATTTGAAATATACCAGAACACTCTGTTCTTTAAAAGGCCTGCTTTTAGGAAAAACTAGTTAACCAGAGCCTAACCTGCTGTGGTATTATCAGAGTCTAATTGACTTGGGAGAAGGAAATATTAACTCCAGCCCCCTCTAGCTATCCTGGCCCATCTGCAGGGTAGGGAAAATACAATACAAATTGGAAAGAATGCAATAAAGCTGTCTTTTTTTTCACAGGTGACATGATAATCTATGCAGAAACTTTGAAGAAAAAAAAGAAAAGCTTCTGAATTAGTAAGGAGTTACAGTAAGGATACAAGGTTGATATGCAGAAGTCAACCACTTTCCTTTATACCAGCAATGAACAAGTAGAATTTGAAACCAGAAACATAAGGTTTTTTACATTAGGTCTTAAAAATGTATGTACTTAGGTATAAAACTAACAAATTATATTTTAAAACCTATATGAGGAAAATTACAAAAGAACTGAAGAAGTAAATAAATGGAGGGGTACTCCATGTTCATAGATAAGAAACTCAGTATTCTCAAGATGCCAGTACTTTCCAACTTGAAATTCAGATTCATTGTAATTCCAATGAAAATCCCAGCAAGTTATTTTGTGAATACTAACAAACTGATTCTGAAGTTTATACAGAGAGGCAAAAGATTCAAAATAACTAATACGATATTGAAGGAGAAGAACAAACCTGAAAGACTGCCACTATCCAACTTCAAGATTTATTATAGAACTATAGTAATCAAAAAGGTGTGATATTAGGAAAAGAATACAGAAATAAATCAATAAAATAGAATATAGAACACAGAAATAGACCCACGTAGGTATTATAAACTGATTTTTGACAAAGGAGCAAAGTCAATACAATGGCCAAAGATAGTCTTTTTAACAAATGGTGCTGGAACAAGTGGGCATCCATTTGCAAAAAAACAAACAAACAAAAAAAAAAACAACATAGATCATACATGATTTACAAAAATTAACTCTAAATGAATCACAGACCTAAATGTAAAATGAAAAAATATAAAACTCCTAGAAGACAATATAGAGGAAAACCTAGATAACCTTAAGTATGGCAATGGCTTTTTAGATACAACAGCAAAGGCACAATCTATGAAAGAAATAATGGATAATCTGTACTTTATTAAAATTAAAAACTCTATTCTGCAAAATACTATGTCAAGATGAAACTGTAGACCACAGATCGGAAGAACATATTTACAAAAGACAATCTGGTAAAAGATTGTTATCCAAAATACACAAACTCTTAAAACTTAATAACAAAACAAACAACTCAATTATAAATGAGTCAAAGACCTTAACAGACACTTCACTAACAAAGAAAAAGAGATGACAAATGAGCATATGAAAAGATGTTCAACATCATGTCATTGGAAATCGCAAATTAAAACCAACAATGAGATATCACTACACATCCATTAGAAAGACCAAAATCCACAACACCGAAAACACCAAATGATGGCAAGGATGTAAAACAATAGGAGCTCACTTTCATCACTGGTGGGAATGCTAAATGGGCACAGCCACTTTGGAAGACAGTTCGGTAGTTTTTATAAAACCAAACAATCGTATTATGTGATATAGCAATCATGCTTCTTAGTATTCACACAAAGGCATTGAAAAATGTATGTGCACACAAAAAACCTGTACAAGGATATTTATAGCAGCTTTATTCATAATTGCCACAATTTAGAAACAACCTCTAGCAGATGAATGGATAAAATATGTTACATCCAGACAATGGAATATTATTTAGTGCTATAAAGAAATGAACTATCAAGCCATGACAAGACATAGAGGAAGCTTAATGGAAAAATAAAAGCCAATCTGGAAAGACTACATACTATAGGATTCCAACTCACATGACATTCTGAAAAGAAAAACTGCAGGGACAGTGAAAAGATCAACGATTACCAGGAGTTGATGGGGAAGGGGTGAGAAATCAATGAGAAGCCCAGAGGATTTTTACAGCAGTGAAGCTACTCTATAGGGTACTATAATAATAGATGTATGTCGTTATATGCTTGTTCAAATCCATAGAATGTACAACACCAAGAACGAACCCTAATGTAAACTCTGGGTAATTACAATGTATCAATACAGTTTCATCAACTGTAACAAAGTTGAGGGGACATTGGGAATTCTAGAGGCTGTGCCTGTGTGGGAGTAGGGAGTACATGGGAAACCTCTGTACCTTTCCCCCAGTTTTGTGATAAACCTAAAATTGTTCTAAAAAATAAGTCTTAATAAAAAAGTAAATGAAAATAGTGGTATTGGTCTTTTGTATTCCCATGGAAACATATCCAAAACATAAATAGAAAAAAATCAAATTAAATAATTTGTCTTTACTTCTGTTTAAAAATAAAACCAAATTTAAAAGACTGAAAAGCAAAAATCAGATGAACAAATAAACAAACAAAAACCTCTCATGGATGTTAGTATGAAGTCTGGGTTCAACTCAGAACAAGATTTTTAGTAAGAAGTCATCCTTTCTTCTCCCAAAATCCAAAGAGTTTTGTCCAATTCATTTTGTTTATTTGACTCAAACTCTCAAGAGGAGGATAAGAACAGGACTATTTTAAGATGGGGAATCAAAAATAACATTTTTAAAAAGATTTAGATAATTAATCCAGGATCCAAGTTTTAACATCTCTGGTTATCAAGAAAACTCAATTTCCCTTGAAGTCAATCTTGCTCAGATTATCCACAGATTTACTCTCAATATCCTATGATACAGTTTTGTTATGAGTAAAGGAAGAACAGCAAACTCTCAATAGTGTTATAAATATATTTTCATTTTTTTAAAAATTCTATGCTATAGATCAGGGGTATCCAATTTTTTGCTCCTCTAGGCCACATGGGAAGAAGAATTGCCTTGGGCCACACATAAAATACGCTAACACTAATGATAGCTGATGAGCTAAAAATAGGTTGCAAAACAATCTCATAATGTTTTAAGAAAGTTTATGAATTTGTGTTAGGCCGCATTCAAAGCTATCCTGGACTGCATGGTTGGACAAGCTTGCTATAGACTGTGTAGTGTAGCTTATGGCATTTTTCAATTCTGCATAACTTCAAAAAGAGAGTGATTGAATCATGTTATGTAAAAATACAATTTAAAGCACAATCTTGGATGGAAAAAGTCAGTGGGACCTCGTGAATATGCACACCAGATTACAGGCCCCAATACTGGTCTAGTCATCACTGCCTGGGTACTTGCTGCAGGACTATACTGAGCCCCAGTTATAGTTTTAAAAAAAAAGAGGTGAGGATATTTTCTCAGAATAGGCTTTGACTAGGGCCACACTCCCAGCCTGCTTATGCCACTTCCCTTGAGTCACTGATGGGTGCAAAATCAAAATTCCCTTTCAGATTGTTGTGTCCCCTTTTGACCCATAGTTTCCATCTTGTAATTTGCCCTTATGTATTCCCTCACTGACTTGCAATAAATGCATGTTCCTGCCTGACCCATAGTGAAGCATGCATCATTGATCTTCTCATGACTCAGAGAGGCTCTGTGAGTCAGAAAGTCTTGAGATGACGTTTTAAACCATGGAGCATCCATCAAAGCAAGGTGCTATTGACATTGTTGCTTATATTCTCCACCTGAACCTTAAGCTCCTTCCTTGCCAGCAGGCTCAGAAAAATAATGTGATGCCTTGCTTCTGAAAAGGTGTTATTTCTGCTGGAAGGCAACCCAGGATCGCTTCATCATTCTGCAGGTAGATAAGTTACACTCAAGCAGGGCAGCCTTTTGTCTGCCCTGTGTGGAGATTCTGTTCATATTTTGCTAGCAGATGGCTTTGCCACCTGGATCTCTCATGGGTGGGAGACAGGATATAGCCTGACTGTCTAGTACTTTTCTGTCTCAGGGTCACAGCAGCAGTCACAATTTCTGCAGGTACAAAGGTCTTAGGTGAGATGACACTGTCATTTTCATCATCAAAAAATGTCTGAATAGCATCTCTTTTTCATTTTTTAAGTATCCTCCACTAGGTTTACTTTCCTTTGTCACAATATCTTTCATGTGCATTCCTATACAATATATATTTAACATTTTAATGGAAAATCATTGAATGACAATGGCTTTATAAGCTTGTTTATTTTAAAAACTAAATGTGGGCAGCCAATGAAAATTGTCTAAGAAGAATCAAGCTCCATTCTCACTGCTCTTTGCTTGTTTTCAAGTTTTATTACCAAATATGGGCATATCCAGACCAACTTATATTTTTAAATTTCTGAAATCAACATTGACTCAAGAAATCACTGTGCCAATGTTGCTGAAGAGTCAGTTAGGAAACGAGTTGGCCAACCCAATCTCTCTGTGATCAGTGATGGCAAAGTGCCTTCTCTCAGGATATGTCTCCTTTATCTGGACATTGCTACCATCTCCAACTTGTGGGAGATGCAGCTTTTTGCTGTGCATTATCAGGTCCAATGCCAGAAATGGTGTAAATAAAGCTTGTCCACCTTTAGGAATAAGCTGAGCATTCTTAGCTTCCAGCTCCAATCTAAAATTCAAATATCATGTGGATGTCCAGGTATAAACTTCGGGTTTTACTCCAAAGTATTGTCACAGCATGCTTACTAAGTGTCGATATCACTCCATTTTTTTGCTTTGTTTTGTTTTTGAAAATGAGGTTCTATCAACTTCTTTGAGCTTCTCTTCAGGTAGACCCCATGGCACCTCCAGAACAAATAGCACAGCCCGCTGCTATCCTGGAGTCACCCTGCCAGTGTGCTCGTAGAAATCAGCATAGGCCACATTCTTCACACTGTTTCAAGCTATTGGTGTAGATGATTAGGAAATCATGATTTACTGAAGTTAAATTCATTAATCAATAAAGTGGATCCAGATTTTTAAACTTAGTCTATCAATGCTTCTCCACTTATTGAGTTGCTCCTAGGTGAGTACTAGGAGTTTTTGTACAAGCACCTCAGATAGGCAGACAGTGCTACAGTAAGATTTGGGTGCCTCTTCCACCTGGGACTTTAGGAGAAAATTTATTTTATTTTACAAATCTTTTCTAACCTTTGTCTTGCAGAGCTAGCACTCCTGATATTAAGCTTCTCAAAAATGTATTTTAAAAATCAAATGTAGAACTTCTCCCACAAGAATCACTACTTAACTACTTTATCACAACAATAGTCAATTGTCATCTCTGAGCTGAGATAAAGTGCCTCCAATAACACCAGCCTTTTTTCTGTCCCAAATCAGTATAAAAATGGAATAAGAACACTAATTAGGAACCACACTATACATTACAATATAAGCATGGTACATGTTTTTAGACTGACTCTTCTCCTTCGTAGTAAGGCTGTGGAAACAACAATTATGGGTGAAGCAGGGGGCACAGCTCAAGGATGTGTGGCTCCACAATTCATGCCCCAACCCTACCCTAACTGGTGCTTACCGAGGGCAGTGTCCCACTTATTTCTAACAGTGTACCTCTTTCCCAGATCAAACCCTTCAGGCCCTACAACTGTATGAACCAGCATTGCCCCAGGTACAGATTTAGAAACCAGACTTGAGGACCAGGTGACTTACCTGCTCCAGCAGTGTGTCAGTGCAGGGCTGGATTACTTTGAGGTCATCTGGCTCCAACCCAGTTCTTTCTACTTAATCTTACAATGTTTATCTCTGTACCACCACCATCTCATTAAATGCTAAATGAAGTGTTTCTTTCCATTCATTTTATCCTTTACAACACTGTTCTGCTATAATTTTTTAGAATAATCTGGTGGTCTTCTTCAGTTCTCTTTGGAACTTTAAAAAATCACACTAAGAGAAAGAAGTCCCCTCTGTTCATTTAAAAGTGAAAATTATTCCAGCATCCCAGGCCATTTCCTTTAAAAACAGATCAATAACCTGAATTAACAAGTTGTACTTTGGCATCTCTGGCTTTCACATGCTGGGAACAACACCTGCACTCAGAGAGGATCAAAAGGTCCCAGCCTGCATGTCCCACTCGACCACCCTGCTGCTGGGGCCCTGCCCACCTGCCCATATTTCCCCCACATCCCTCCCTCCCTGTTCCTCCTCCCGTGGTGCCATGCCCACCTGCCCATGTCCATATTTCTCCTCCATCTGCTCTGCCACCTGCTGTGTGTCTGTGGCCCCTTCCTATGGACTGGCCCACCTGTTGGTTCCTGACTGTCCCTTCTGTTCTTTCCTCTCCCACTAGGTCATGACCAGGATCATTTGGGGGGCTGACTCATCTGCTTCACTGTCTGGCAGTCACCCATCCTGGCCGGGCTCCACTGGGAAGTGACTTCCATCCATGGACTCTGGCCATCCTGGCTCACACTCACTTGAGTCTCTCACTTCTGCGGTTGCTTTCACTGTGCCACCTTACACGGGGATTTGGTGCTGTTTAGAGGATCCTGCCACCTGCTCAGGCTTGAACTTCCCAGTCAGCTGTTTGGTCCATCTGCTTAGAAACCCTGAGACTGTTCCCAGTGGAATTTCCCCCCTTTTGTTACAGTGTATAATCCCTTCTGTCAAGGTTGTGGCTCACACCCAAATTCAAAGCCATGAGATATTTAATGTTCTGTGAAAATAAGATAAAATGAAGAACTTTTAGAGTTTTATGACATAACCTCCCTTTGCATGCCACAATCCTCAGACCTTTCAAAGCAGGGTCTGGACTGTCCTATGTTCACTCAGAAGGTGCCCACAAGAAATCCCAGTCTGTGTGGCTGATGGGTGAAGGAGAACCTGGTTTGATGCTCTTTAGAGAAAGGAAAGAGAAAGGCTAGAAGGAAAAAGCTATGGTATATAGAGGTATAAAGAGCAACAGTGAGAGGGAAGAGATACAGTTAAGTAAAGGGAATTAAACACAAGAGATATCATTATTTTAAAGTAAAAGTAATAAATTTCAGGGTATTTCCTATTTCCAATGTAAGGTAGAGCAGAAACAGGAGAACATTTTGAATCAGCTGGTATTATAACGTAAATGATACTTCTATATTGTAGTTAAAAAATGCAATCAGTTAGTACAGTCTGTAGTATATTTTAATAAAGAGCAAACATACAATTTTATCTTAACTTCATGGACACATGGACAAATAGAGAACTTGCAGAGTTGTGCATGTTTGGACACTCCCAGTTGCTCCCTTCTTTGTTACTGTGGTCCAGGACAGGAGCGTCATAACAGAGACACAGCTTCGAGGAAGTCACAGAGATGCCCCCTAATTTTTAAATGAACAGGATGTTTCTCAGGAGGGAGAACATATGCCAGCACTTGTTCACATTAACACTGAGCCGAGAGTCACCCTGCCTCCTAGCTTTACAAGGGCTCACAAAAGCAGAATTTAATCAATCACAAGGACAATGAGACCATGATCGGTTTGCCTCACCCCGTGCAATGAGTCCTGACACTCCCCCAGCATGTGAATGCGTCAGCATGTGCAGGGCCCATGCAGAAACAACCACCCACTGGCTTATTTGCCAGTGTTGTGTGAGAGGATCAGGCTTCTACTGATCCAAAATGTATGCAAGAAAGCAACAGCTGGAAAAGTCATTGAAATATAATATCAATCCCAAAATAGCCATAATTTATTTTTTGAAACTTATAAATGGTTAAAGAAATGAAATCCACCTTGGGGAAATAATGTTTCTTTATGTCTCATCATATCCCATTTTCCCTCAAAGATTAAAACAAATGGCACTGTGGTGGTAAATCATGCTCATCAACTTTGAGCAACCCTGTAGCTCTCTTCTCTAAGTTGTTGGAGTAGACTAGCTGTCCCCAGCTTGTGACAGGGCTGTCACTCCTCTTTAAAAAGGAAGCAGGAAAGAAACTAGGGGGTCAGGGTCAGAAAGCAAAGGCAGGATATGAGAACTAAGACATAGCTATCTCAAAAATGGCAAGTCTGTGATGAGGCTTCAGGAAGCCTCCCACTTCCTCAATTGCATTGGTGAGCCTCTTACACCCAGTGCTCATCCCATGTTTGCCTGTTGGCTAGAGCCCTACTGTCTGGACATGCCCAGGCTGCTGGGCCCTCGTGAGGTCAGCTGCCCTTTGTTAGTGGGCAGGCAAAAAATTCCACAGCTTTAATAAATCATTGTGAATTTCTGCTCTTAGTTCTACCTAATAGTCCTCTGTATTTAAGAAATACATAACTCAGTTCATCAAAGACAAGTGAACCCATTCTTTGTGTTTGTGTGTATTCCTTCAACAAGCATTTTTTGAGTTCCTGTCACTTGCCATGAACTCCGCAAAGTGCTGTCACAAACACAACATACTAAAATACATGGGTCTGCCCTCTTACAACAAAGCAGGAGAAAAGAAATCACTTCTTCATGACCCAAATAATGATTTGCTTACAACTATGATGAATGTTTTGAATATAGAATAATCATAAAGGATGTTATGAGAGTATAAACCAGAGCATCCACACTTGACATGGGGAGGCTTGTAAAAGGTTCCCTGGACAGTGACATTTAAACTAAGATTCAAGACTAGGAGGAGCCCTCCAGACAAGGAAGTGATGGCTGGAGGCCAAGGGTGAGGTAGTAAGAAAGAAAATTTTCCAAGAGGACAGAGGAATATTGTTATGACTCAGAGATGGGCCTGGAAACAAGCCTAAAACTAAGGCCAGCGTGGCTGGCAGAGCCACCAGGCAGCATCAGTCACGAGTTTTGCACAACCCAGTCTACACTGGGAACAGTTTTCTGCACAGTCTCATGTAGCAGAATAGAGTGTAGCAAGACTGAAATGAACAAAATGGTAAGGACTCAATCATGTAGGACCTTTGTGTCACTTTAGAGATGTGTTTAGCTGCAAGGAAGAGAATATTAGTGAAAGGTGGCCTATATAAATATGAATTTCTTCCTCACATAAAAATGGCTGGTGTTAGGCTATCCAGGGCTGGCTCAGCAATGCTATCACTCTCTGTTTTCTCCATCCTTCTATTAGTAACACACTGACCTTTTGTTTCTCCAGAATCACGACTGCTCCTATACCTCCAGGCACCACTTCTTTGTTCCAGGCAAGTAAAGGGGCTAAGGGAAGTTGAGAAAGCATTGTGGCACATCTCTGCCATTTTTCCTCAGGAAACCACACACTTTCGTACACCTTTACTCAAGGAGAGTATCTAAGGAGAAAAGTGTGTGGGTGGAGTTGCGTTCAACATTTGGCAATGTCTGCCACAGCCTCATTTGGCTGGCTAAGAATTTGTGATTTTAAAATTTGAAGATCTTAAATCATTGTTCATTAATTACACTGTCAAATAAATCACATTAGTATCATATTTCTAATAAATGCATAAGCTTCTTTGAAAGAATTAGCATAGCACAGCATTGGCCCTTAAATTCTAATTTCACTGTGATTCATTTATATTCCTCAAGGAAATACAGGAAGGGAGCAAGTATCCTTTATCTTTTCCCAGCATCTAGCACTATATTCTACTTCACACTCAGTGAATACGAGTTCATTCACAGAACAAATATCCATCACCTACCAATGTGCGCCACATAAGGTTCTAGGTCTAGGAGTTTAATTGTCCACACATGCATTTAGCAGCTCTTTAGGAGAAGCATATCTCTCTCAATGAACAGCTCTGCTTACCCAATCCATTCAAACTAGCAGCAGACTGGTTAGGATTTCTTCTTATACCATCTCTATGGAAATGGTACTAGAGAAGGAAGAAAATTCTTCTTACAATATTGACCAATAGAGTATGAATGAAGAAAACACTGCATTTTTTATTCTTCCCTTAGAATAGAGTTAAAGGTAGAAACAAGCCATATTCCAGCCAAAGCTGCCAATCTCATTTCTGTCAGGTGAACAGGAAAACATCATAAACTTGCCATAATTATCTTTACTCTTTTCCACAATTAGGAAATTCTAAGTTCACTCCTGATGGATATGTATTGGTAGGCACCATGTAAAAATACATTGTGTTATAAAAAACAGAGGATATAAGATCTTCATCTTCCCTACCTACTCCTCACGGCTTAACAGGCCTGATGAGTTTCCCCCAAATACAGGCAAATCTCCATTTCTACCTGTGACTGTTCACAGAGAAATGATGGACAGCTCTACATGGTAAAAAACCATAATCTTGCACAAAAGATTGAATGAAACTAGCTGAGTGGGAAGCACATTTTGTCTACTTAATAGTCTATAAAATGGAAGTATTATGTGTCCTGAAAAACTATACTAGAGTAATCCAGTAGAAAGTCAGTTTTTAAAATGACCAATATTCTTTACTATTCCCTAGTTGATCTTTGTTTCCAATAGGATAAGAATTAAATGTATGGTTAAGCTGAAAAGATCAAGAATATGCAGGCAATACTTGAAACTAAAATTACAAATTTATGGAATGCTGGAATAAAATCAGGAAAACTGTCCATAAATTAGGTAAAAATGCTGAAACATCAATGTCAGTAATATCATCAAAGACATAAAAAAGATTTTTTTTGCTGTCATTAGTTGCTTTGGTACAAATAGGTGAAAGACAATATAGTTTTTGCACATCTCAAAGTAATAATAGCAGTAATGACAACAATGGTTGGCACCTATCTCAGTAAATATGTGTTCATTCACAGAACAAATATCCATCACTTACCTACCAATGTGCGCCACATAAGGTTCTAGGTCTAGGAGTTTAATTGTTCACACATTCATTTAGCAGCTCTTTAGGAGAAGCGTATCTCTCTCAATGAATAGCTCTGCTAACCATGCTATCATGCTTTCTAGTCCCTATGAATTGAAACATATATAGAGTCAGGTAATTTGCACAAGGTCACACAGTAAATGGAGAAGACAGATCTTCACCATGGTTCTTTTCCCTCTAACACTGTACTATGCTATAATATCACTTTTTCTCTTCAAAATATAAAGGAGGAAATATTCCTTCCACTTTCATTTCTCCTCATATTTTAATGATAATAAATGACAATATTATGAAAATTCTGTAATAAAGTTTGTTTTTCATGAAAATGAGAATGCAATTGTCATCATATGGCATGCCTTACTTATAAACTTATTAATGACATTTTAGAAGAACAGTTACCTAAAATTGCAATCACATCACAAATCAACATTCTTTTTGATGTTTTTTTAATTGGTTAAAATACAAAAGTAGAGTCAAGTTTCAATTTTTTATCAAACCATCCTGATCCAACTTTACCATGTACAGGCAATCTATTGCAAGAATCTAGTCCATTGTAGTTTGCACAAATGAATAATTATAAAGTCTGGAAAGATGCATTGCTTGATACAAAACCTCTAGCACATAAGCTTGTTAGAAGGATAAAAATGTGTGTGTTGATGGACAGATTTTGAGAATTGGGCTGGAATAATTTCTATTAAATTATGGTCTAAATATATCTGTTTTTAGACAGATTCTAAAAATAAATCAGCCCTGAAATCTATTTCCATTTATCCCTTGCCCAATAACAATATTCAACATCTATTGAGTAAAGGAGCCACATGTCTTTTGAAGTCTTCTCTCTTTAAAAGTCAACTTTTATATTGTCAGTGCCAGCAGTCCATTTGACTGACATACTATAGATCACATGGTCTGAACCTTAAATCCTGGCAGAAACTTACAAAATTCAAAGAATCCTCTAATACATGTGATAGTTTATGTATATGCCATAGCCACATATACACATGTGGCTATTTCCACAGGATTGAAGTAGTAGAAGTATCTTATACAAATATTTGGAATCAAAAACATCCTCGTTTATCTGTCGCAGGGACCTTTGGTTGTTTCCATGTTTTGGCCACTGTGAACAGTGCTGCAATGAACATTGGGGTACATGACTGGATAAAGAAGCTGTGGTACATATACACAATGGAATATTACTCAGCTGTAAGAAAAGATGAAATACTGCCATTTGCAACAAAATGGATGAACCTGGAGATCATCATGCTAAGTGAAATAAGCCAGACAGAAAAAACAAAGAACTGCATGATTTCACTCATATGCGGAATATAAAACTGAAAGCAAAGAAAAAA
>PVJL010010643.1:0-47914 GCA_004026885.1 Lyroderma lyra | reverse complement strand
CCCGTTTGCAGGCTCAGGGGCCCCGGTGATGCACGGGCCGCAGGACCCGTTTGCAGGCTCAGGGGCCCCGGTGATGCACGGGCCGCAGGACCCGTTTGCAGGCTCAGGGGCCCCGGTGATGCACGGGCCGCAGGACCCGTTTGCAGGCTCAGGGGCCCCGGTGATGTAGGGGCCGCAGGACCCGTTTGCAGGCTCAGGGACCCCGGTGATGCGCGGGCCGCAGGGCTCCACACTACGAGGACTGACTCTCTCCCTCTCCCCCTCTTCCTCCCCGCTTGCCCTCTCCCAGCATCAGAACAATTCCAAGAGTTCGCCCAATTCCAAGACCAGTTTTAACCACCACATAAATTCAAACCACGTCAGTTCAAACTCCACCGGAAGCAGCTAGTTGCAGCTTGGCCCTTGACGTGCACAGTGGGACCAGCCTGGACCCTTGTCCTTAGAAGCGGACCTCGTGGCCGGCGGAGCTTCCCCTCGGGCTGGGCGGACGGGGAGCCCTCGGGGAGCTGGCAAAGAGGCCGTCACCCACTTCAGTGCGGAGCCTCCAGGTTTCTTGAAACGATTTCCTCTCAGGTCTGTTTGCAGAGGTGACCCTCAAGCCGGGATGGACTGGATCTGTCTCTGTCGGACATTGCAATAGAAATCCAATCGGATGTGACGACTTGCACGTATTTTAATAGCGTCATACCTAGAACTGAATTTTGTCTTTATTATTTTTAAAGAAAAGTTTTGTAAATTTCTCTATTGTCTCAGTTTACATTTTGTATATTTGTATTTAAATGAAAGTCAGACTGCGAGGGTGTATATTTTCTGTGCAGCCACTGTTAAGCCATGTGTTTTCAGACATTTTAGAGGGGGTTGGGGGATTTTAAAAAAAAAAAATGTGACTCAAGACTTCCAGAGCCTCAAATGAGAAAAAACGTTTTTATTAAATATAGAAAATGATCCACATTTCACCTTTAAAGGATTGGTTGTATCCATCTCTAAGCTTTGTCTCGCATCGGCACCTCCCTTCTGTTGGCTTGTAAGAATCAGAATTAAATGCTCCGAGACACTTGAAACCTCGCCCCGGCCAGAACGTCTTCTGCAGGGGTCCGTGGGTTGCCTGGGGCCAGCTCGGTCAGAATGTGCACTTCCCCTTTTGGGATCCATGGAAGGTGGCCGGTACGTGACATTAGGCGTCTTCGACCCAGTGGGCTCTGGGCCTCTTTCTTCCTAAGCAGATTCTGACTGCTGAAGCCAGTAGGTTTTCAAGATGCTTGTGTTGGGGATTATTGTTTTGTTCTATTTTTAAGAGAAGCATCGCAATGTTAAGCGGTAGTCATGGAGCCCCAAGTGTCCCAAACCTTTAAGACTCATGGGAACGTCAGGGGCTGGGGTCCGTGGGTTACCCTGAATGGGCCTGTAGAGGGGAGGTGGGCTTGCCCAGGGATGCTAGGCAGGTTCCTTAAGTGTGTTTACTGGGTCTCGAGAGCTTGCCGAGGCCCCACAGACTCATTGGCCCAGGTGGCGTGGATGGGGTTGGCTCTCCAGGCAAATGGGATACCCACGGCGAGGCCGGGCCACCAGAGAGGCTCAAGACACACTCACTGTCACCTCCTGGGAGAAGTGGGGCAGGGGCTAGCTCTCACTGAGATCTTAAAGACTCAGGCACAGGTAGCCCCAGGAGGGCTTGGTGGCTTTGTCAGACCAGGGCCTCTGAGGGCAGTCCCCGGACCCTTAGAGCATGGCCACTTAGTCCCAGGGGGCCACTGGCCTCCCTTGCTGCCTCTGAGAGGCAGCTGGAGCAAATCGGCCCTTGCCTGCCCTCTGGGACAGGGTGAGCAGTTGACTTCCCTGCTCCCCTGCCTGGCCGAGTCCCCGGAGACCAAGTCGACCTCAGTCAGACCTGGTCTCAGCCACCGAGCAGCTGCCAGGGTCTCTCCCGGTGCGGGCCCTGCACACCCAGCATCACTAACTCGTATAAAATGCAGGTTCCAGGCTCCACCCCACACCTACACGTCTGATGCACCCTCGGCCATCAGAGGGACTGCAGATGTGATCGCCCCAAACTTACTCCTCCGGGTGACCCTTTGGAGCAGGAGCTGCTGGGGCAGAGAGAGTCTCCAGCATGTCAGCCATGTGTCCCAACTTCCATGTTCTTTCCCTACACGTGACCAATGGTCCTGAGGCGTCTTTCTCGAAAGCCTGACCTTTGGGACTGGTCATTCTGAGATCATTTTTATGACCAAGTGGGAGAGAAGAAACAGCTGGGCTTCCTCAGAGCCCTCGAATGGGCAGCCTTGTTTGCTTCAGGTCCTACTCTTGCCCCATTACCTGTCTTGGGCTGAATACAAGTCAAATACAAGCACCTGTGGTCAGTTTTTGCTAGGCGGGGAAAGCCCTTTGACCAGGATTTGAAGATCCCTGAGCTCTTGCTGACCCCTCCTTTCTTCATGACAAGAAGGACCGTCATCTTCCTGGGACAATCACCAGCCCAAGCCACGACGCTCCTGTCCAGAAGTTTCATATATTCGGCCCAGTTCGCAGCGAGCCACCCCGACCACGTGGATGGACGTTGAGAAGCCAGCCTCCATTCGGCCTCGGAGCCACCACGCGGTCCGTCTGCGGCGGAGAATCTCCAAGGAGCGAGAAGGGCGCGTCTGCTCAGTGCGTGCCGCCTCGCGGGCGCTCAGACGTGCGACAGCGCAGGGCTCTGTGGGACTTAAAACAGTGACCGGGGTCTTCACGTTCACCTGTCCCCGGGAGTGCCCGTAGGACGTGGGCTCAGAGTCCCTGGCCTTCTCAGTGCTCCTCTTCCCTTCGGTCCCGTGCTGTGTACAAGGGGAGGGAAGTCCTAGTTTAGAAAACAGTGCCTGAGAATTAGCCCTCCTCTCACTGAGTCCCCGAGTCCCCGTAGATCCTGTCCCCGACCCTGCTCCCCAGCCCCAATTACAGCCACTCCGACTTGTTTCCTAGAGCTGCATTTTTAAAAGGTATTTTTAATTAAAAACAAACAAACAAACAAAACCCAAACCACCTTCCCACCCACCCACCTGTCCAGGACGAGGCATGTTGGACAGTGAGTGGATTTACATCTTTTTGCTGCGTTTGAGCTCTTCACAGAGAGCCGTTCTGTCCCCACCCCTGACATTGTCCTCACCGGACAATCGCTGATTTCGTGCCTTTGACGTGACACGCAGGGTCTCCGCTGCCTCTCTCCAGGAGGCAGGCTGCTGTCCCCGGTGGGATAGGGGTGGTCTCTGCCAGCATCACCAGGACCCACGGGGACTACTAAGGGCCCTTGGGGGTTCTCACAGCATCACGAAGCCCCAACCCCGCCTTCACGGAGGACGGCGCCCACCCCACACCAAGTGCTCTACTCCCCCGGGCTGGGAGACACTTTCTGAAGCGTGAGCTTTGAGGGCTGCTCGCTCGCACAGTAGCCACGCCTAAGTGTTGCTATGTTTCGAGCAGCCCAGGAAGGTTCGCTTGTGTCCTGAGATGCACTGTTCTTAGCACAGGGGGACACGCAGCCTGGCGGGGCGGGTGGAAGGGAGGCCGTGCTGCACGGAAGACACCGGTGTGGCCTGGCTAGATGCACACGCGGCAAGCAGCCCGCTGGGGCAAACGGCGGGGCGTTCCGGGGACTCGTGTGTGGACACCGCCTTGGCATTGAAGGCACAAGTAGGATGTGGCCACCTGCCCCTGAGCCTAGCGAGTCCTGATGATGCCGATGGGCTGCCTTCCAAGAAGCCGGGTGTCCCCAGGCGTCCCCAAGGAGCTCAGGCCCCCGTGGAGCTCCTCCCGAGAGCCTCGGGTCATCAGTTTGTGTCTCAGTGACTCTCATAGGAGCTGCTGACCCAGACCCCAGTTTGGAGGGAGCTCCATGGTCTCTGGATCCTGGTGTCCCAGGCCTCACCAAAGGGCACGGTGGCCTTGTGGACAACCAGAGTCCACTAAGATGAAGAGGAAGCACCAGCCGCAGTGACATTGGCTGTCCTCTTGGACTGCTGTGTGCTCCAGGATTCCCGTGAGCACTTGTACCCTGCCTAGCACCCCCTCTTCCTGTTCTCATCACCCCGCCGTCTGAGCTGGGACCGCCCCCGTTTTAGCCTTTGTTATGGAACCAAGTGAGTGTGAAGTCTGTGTGCCTTTAGAAGTGACGGAGCTGTGAGTCCTACACAGTGGAGACCCCACCTCTTTCTGATCACAGCAGACTGTGGCGGAGACGCCTCGTCTCTGAGACATCTTCCTCATCTGCTTTCAGAACCAACCAGCCCAGTTTCCGCAGCCCCGCTGTGCGGGTCAGACCCTGCTCGGGCGCCTCCTCTGGTCTGACTAGAGGTCCTGCTGCCGGCAGTGGTGCACACGTGTGAAAGGCTGGCTGTCCCCGGAGGGATAGACATCCCCAAGGAAGAACTTAGACGTCCTTCCAGATCCATCAACCCATCACGTTTGTAGCAGATCAAAAGCAAACGTTCCCGACGTGGAAGAGCGTAGTGGCTGTTGGTATTGTTAAAATAATACCCCTTCTAGTGTCCAGAGGGTCCTTTTGTTTTTTCAGGGACATTTTAACATGGGTGAGTGAAAATAGTTCCATTTCGGAGGTCATTCCTGAGGATGACAGCTTTGTTCTGCTGCTCTGAACCTTTGTATGTTCCGTCTAACACGTCGCCGTGCTGCTGTATCTAGATCGAACCACTGTTGTTGTTTTTTTAAGAGAATAAATTCCTTAATGAAAATTATCGTCCTGGTTTCCCTCTGCTGAGCTGTTAGTCTGGTCCTCCGGCATGTGACAGTCGTCCCCAGGACGCCCTTCCTCAGTGGATGGTTCAGCCCCACCCACAGCTGGCCGCACCCGCCCCTCCCCCACCCGCCCACAGCCCGCGGCTCCAGTGGGCGGGGCCTGCAGGTCCCACCTGAACCCTGTCCAGGTTGATTGGCTTTGAGCCCAAGCCCAGCAGATGGTCCCAGACTCGCCCCAGCCAGATGGCACCAAGCAGGGACAGGTGAGAAATTGACGGTGGCACCTAGACACCTGGTAGGGCGCGCGCACCCCCACCTGACAGAGGCCGTGCTTTTACTCCGAGTCTGTGCAGAGAGGGGTTCTGGCCTGCACCCAGCCGGCCACACGCTGGAACTGGGAAACCGGCAAGGCAGAACACGGAGTGCCTCAGAACCCACAGTCCCAACCTGGGACCTGGGACCCCGGCAGTCCCCCTGCCACCCGCTCGGCTCAGGGTAGGAGAGCAAGGCTCTGGGCTCAGGCCACCGCTTACTGACCGTGTGACCTTGAGCAGCCATAATTCTGAGCCTCAGTGTCTTTGTCTCTGAAATGAGATGGCTGCACAGCGGGATACTGGAGGGCCAGAGGGAATGCATGTGACACCAGCACAGAGGGTGTCCCTGGAGGACACAGTCACCCTGGCTGTCTCTAGACCCCCTTTGACTTTGACCTCAGGATGTCCTAGACCCACACAATGAGGGGGTTCTGCTTACTGGGCGACTCTGGCACTGGAGAGAGAGACAGAGGGGCTGGTTGGCAGTGGGGGGGCGGCGGGAGGGGCTGAGGCTCAGGGTCTCTCCTGGGAAGGAGGGGACCTACGAGGTGAGATCAAAGATACGGTGAGTGCTTAAATGAAAGTATTGCAGCAAAAGCCACGTGGCCATCAATCCCCCTCAGTACTCCCCGCCTCGCTTCGGACACACGCGGCCCGGCGACCCGGCCGCCCTCGGAAGTCCCCTGTCCTGAGTGTCTGTCGTGGCCGCCTCCATGTCCCGAATCCACTCAGAACGTTCACCTTTCATGGTCATTGTGACTTCGGGGAGGAGCCAGAAGTCACGCGGTGCCAGATCCGGTGAACAAGGCCGATGAGGACACGCCGCCATGTTTTTACGGGACAGAAATCGCCGTGCCGGAGCGACGAGTGGCCTGATTCAGGTGTCATCAAAACATACGCTGAGTGTTTAAATTTGAAAAAATGTATCCCAGTAGCAGACACCTTGTTCAAAGCGAGGGGGGATATTTGGAGGGTGGTTCACGGCAATGCTTTTATTGTGACGAGTTTTTCATCCAAACACTCGCCGTGTCTTTCGATCACACGTCGCCTGGTGAGGGGTTTGCTGATGGAGAGAGACCTCACCAGGAGAACGTGGGGGGGGGGTGCGCTCTGACCTCTGAGCAGGACACCGGGACCCCACGGCACGAGCCCGCCCACCATTGAGCCCCCTCTGCCCAGCCACTTCCACCCCTTCTCCTCCAGGTGGGGCAGCGGCCCCCTCCCTCACCTTCTCCACCCTTCAGGCCCCCCAACCCCAGACAGCTGTGCATTCGGTGGGGGAGAGCACCAAGCTGGGCTCCAACGGATGCATTTCCAAGACAGGCCCAGAGCGGGCACCCCCGGAGCACCCAGGAGATGCAGGCCGCGCTCTCCCTCTGGGAGGGGTGTATAGGGGTGTCAGGATCTACCTGCCATCGCTGGAGACCTTGAAGAGGAGGGGCCCGCAGGGACAGGCACTCAAGCTGCAGGGGTCAGGGCTTTTGCAGCCACTTCGCCCAGCACTTCCTCGGGCCAAAGCCTGCCCAGTCTGGGCCACGTGTGTGTGCGCATATGTGTGTGTGCATGTGTGTGCGCGCATGTGGGGGGGCTGTGTGTGTGGCAGGGTGGGGGTGCTGGCTCTGCTGCCTCAGGTTGGCTAGAAGGTGAGATCTACTCAGCCCTTCGCCACGTGTTTGCTGAGCACCGACCACGAGCCCGCACCGTCTCAGAAGCACATCAGATAAAGCCCCTGGCCTCTTAGGCCTCACAGGCCGGGCGGCGCCGCCGGCCACTGGGGGACAAACAGAGGGCGCGGGAGACAGTTTCTCACACTTTCAGGAGCGTGGGCCCGCCTGGGCGTTTTGACAAAGGACAGACTCGGGTTCAGTAGGTCAGCATCAATGGCTGCATTTCAACCAGCTGGTGGTAATGTGTGACAGCAGCAATAGGAAACTAAGGCACTATTCTATATTAATGTCGTTATATTAATAGTATCAAACACGCACGTTGTGCTTTACTGTTTACCAAGCATTTTGCAATGGTGTCTCCTTAACTATGTAGATGATAGATTTCCTGCGGATATGAACTGCCCTTCATTTGTCTCTTGGGCCCCAAAAGTGCCGCACCCCCACTCTAGGAACTTAGAAAAGGCAGAGGAAAGAAAAGAAGGAAAAAAGAGAGTGATGTGCCTTCAGCATACGCTATATCCCAGGCACTGTCCTAAGCAGTTTATCTGCTTTTCCTCATTAAATCTTCACATTCCTTGAGAAAGAGAGAGGTGGGGGGGGGGGGGGGGGGGGGGAGGGAGGGAGGGAGAAGAAAGAAGGAAGGAAAGAGAGAGAGAAAAGAATCTCTCTGTTTTCTAAGTTCCACATTTTACAAGCCCTCAGGTTTCCCTTGTTTATTTCCCTTTGGGCTTTGCGGGTTGTCAGTAAAGTTTCATTTGAAAACCCTGCGGCGTCCTTAGAGCCAAGGGAAACACAGAGACGGGAGCCGCGTTGCCCGCACTTGGCCGGAAAGACAGAGCTGGCCGCGTGGGGCTGAGCCAAGGCTGCTGGTGCAAGTCCAGGCTCTACAGCCTACTGACTCCGTGACCTTGGGCGGGTGACTTAGGTCCCCCACACCTAAGTCTGCCCCTCGGTAACGCTCACGCACATGCACTCCACGGACGTCTCCTGGGCTCTCGCTGCATGCCAGGCACTGCCCCCCACCTTAGAGGCGCAACGATGAGCAAAAGGGGCAAAAAGCCTTTGCTCTCGTGGGGCGCACACTCTGGGGGGGCACGGGAAACAACAGGACGCGCACATTCATACACAGTGCGTTCATTAGAAACGCCAAGGCGAAACGACAGAGCAGGGAGGCCAGTCCCCTTCAGTAGGTGAACGGTTAATAGATCCCGGGACATCCGATGTCGTGGACGGCTAGGCAGCGATAAAAGGGATGGAACCACCGACCCACGCAACAAGCTGGATCTCGAGGGGACCATGCACCGTTCTCAGAACATCAGAATTATAGCGATTGGGGAATAGGCGTGAGGTCGCCAGGGTTGGGGGTGCAGGACCATAAAGGGTATTAACAGCTGAGAGAGAGACCTTGTGAAGATGGAATCCTTCTGGATCTTGGTTGCAGTGCTGGTCACACAAATCTACGTGTGTATTAGGAAATGACATAGAACTGACCACACACACTGGGCCACGTCCATTTGCTGGCTTGGGTGACAGCATCACAGTGACGTAAGCTGCAGCCGCTGCGGGGATCTGGGTGAGGGGTGCGTGGGGCCTCTCTGCGCCGTCTTTGCAACTTGCTGGGAATCTATACGACGTCAAAATAAAAAGGTTTCCTTTAATACGTAAGAGAATATCACGAAGGACAAAGGATAGGCGAGAATGCTTAACAATGTGTCAGTGCCTCAGAGGGCAGGTGGGTGGTTTGGATAAGATGTGACATGAACTTAGCATGCCACAAGCAGTTAAATGCCAGCGCCTTTTCCTTCCTGCTGGGGAGTTATGTTTAAATGACGGCTCCTTTTCTCCTGCTGTGGCTGTGTTTGTACTTTTCCAGTCTACGTAACTTTTGAGATGCAGACTGAAATGTGTACAGATGACATGCTATGAATTCTGGGATTTCAAAGGAAAACAGAAGGCGAGGAAGTGGGTGGGGTGTGGATGGGCAGGGCTGGCGATGGTTTGGGCTGGGCTGGGTGTGACAGCGGGGATGGTGTCCCCTTGAATTCTGTCATGAGGACACAGAGAACCTCTCTTCCCAAGCACATGATGGACTTCAGTAATATGAAAAATAGAGGTATTTATGACGGGAGTTTTCTCTGGACAGCCCTCGTACAACCCTTTTTGTCTAATTCAGAGTGGGGGCTACACACACTACCCTCAACCCGGCCTCTCCACGTCACAGTGAGTCTTGAAGACGGTCCATCTCAGGGCACATCTGCTCAATGCCTGTGCGTACAGCCATACTGACTCTTCCTCAGTCTTCTATGAGTGACACAAAGGTGAGCTCCAGATATTCCTTACCCCAAACCCTGTGGATGCCAACAGTCAGCCCTCCACACTGCCTCTTGGCAAGCGACGTGCCACTTCTCCTGTTTGGGCTGAGTTTCCTTGTTTTTAGAATGAGGAGCGACCCGCTAAGATCCCTTCTGGTCCTCTAACCACAGCCTCTGACCCCGCAGTGGGAGAAGGGCTGGAGCAGGAGCCCCCGTCTCTCCGGCTGTGGCGGGTCCTCCAGGAGGGCCAGCTGGCCCACGCGCCGTCCTCGGGGATGGCTGTGTGCTGACCTCCCCGAGGAGGCCGGCCTGGCCCGCCTCCACCCTTCGAAGAGGAAACACTCACGGCACACACAGGTGGCCTTGGTGCCTTGGTCACACCGCCCCGCCCTCCCCCTTGCTCATGTTGTAAGCTCGGGCCTGCTGTCCCCCCGTGTCCTCCTCCAGAGGCTAGCACTGGGACAGGGTGCAGAGATGGCATCCGGTTCTCAGGGTCAGCGGCTGCCTCCCCGGGGAGGTGGCCCTCCGCTGGCTCAGGTATGGCATCGAGGAGGAGGAGGTTTCTGGTGGGACACAGCCCGGAGCCTGTGACAGGAGCTGCCGGGACACAGAGCAATGGCAGATTGGGAAGTCACCCCAAACCCAGACGTGCCCCCCACGCGGCCCCAAACCGACCAAATGGAATACTAATTAAACCAAAGCTGTCAGTGTTCCCATTCAACGGGGACAAAGCCGGTGCGGGCGCCCTGTGGGGATTTCAGAGCCCAGTCCCGGCCGGCCGCAGTGTGGGCTCGGGCACGGGAGCCGCTGAGCCTCGATTTCCCCTGTGCCGACAGCTGGGGCCGGAACCTGGGAGCCGTGTCCCTGCCGTGGCTGCCGACGTGGCCCCCGAGCCCTGAGGGAGATCCTCTGTGCAACCCCAGACCTGGGGGGCCTCAGCGAGCAGGGCGGGACTGGGAGGGGACACCCCACTTTATTGAGAGGAACGGAGGTGGCCGTCAGAGGGCATCCCCAGGGCAGCCGGACTTGCTTTCCTCTAGAAGGCTCCCAGGAGGGGCGGGGGCTGTGGTGAGGGGTGTGCGCTGGGCTGGAGACCAGGCACCCTAGAGCCTCTAGGCCAGTGGTTCTCAGCCTCCCTCATGCCGTGACCCTGTAATCCAGGTCCTCATGCCGTGGTGACCCCCATAACATTACTTTCGTTGCTCCTTCATAACTGTCATGTTGCTGCTGTTATGAATCGTCATGGAAATATCTGATAGGTGTTTTCCCATGGTCTTAGGTGACCCCTGTGAAAGGGTCATTCGACCTCCAAAGGGGTCATGACCCACAGGTTGAGAACCACTGATCTAAGCGCCCTTCCCCCATCCCAGGGAGGAGAAAGGGCAGGTCGTGCTAGTCCTGCAAACTGCCTCTGGCCCCCGGGGGACAGTGCAGGGTCCCCACCTGTCTCCCGGGCTGTGCTGGGAGGGACGTGGTCCAGAGGGGCTGGTGGGGGGTGGGAGTGAGAAACACGCCTGGGCGCACGCTCTGCTCTCTCTGTGTGTGCGTCGGCCTCTGTCTCTGCTCGTTGCGCTGTCGCCATGCCTGTTTCTGGTCTGTCTCTGACTCTGGCCCTCGTCCCCCTCTGTCCCTCTGCCTGTGCCCGCATTCCTGATCTCCTAAGGTCTCACATTCACCCCTCACCCTCCCCTCACCCCCAAGTTCTTCTCCTTTTGCAAAGAAGCCTGCCCCCCGTGTGCCAAACCCCAGCCCTGAGTTTCCGGGAAGGCGGGCTGGGGCCTCACGGCCAGGCGCCCAGAAACTGCGCCCGGAGGCCGTGGGCAGCTCCGGCAGAGGCCGCGGCCCCAAGCCCCGCTCCCTGACCCCTCCTGCATTCGGTCGATTTGACTTACTTGTTGCTAACGAGTCCCACGTGGAGTCACCAAGGGCCTCCTCCCCGCCAGGGCCCTTCCTTCCCAAGGGACGTTGTCATCCAAGTTTCTCGTCTCCAGGACGGGAGGTCTGGAGCAGCGTGCTTCCAGCCGGCGGGGTCTGAGGACAGCTGACCGGGCTTTCTGGGTTTTTCCCACAGCTTAGCCAGCCCGCATGGGTCTGGAACCGGCTGTGTTTGGCAGACACCGCGCTAGAATGGTGTAACGTGTGCAGAAAGGCCCAGGGGCTGGGGTGTTAGGTGTGCCCAGGACATCCACCTCACCTGCAGGCATGTAGCTGACACTGGCTTCTGGGAGCCAAGGGTGGTGGCCAGCCCCACGACTCGCCTCGGGTTCAGCCGGCAGGGCTGGGTCGTGTTCGCGCGCGCTACACCACCCCGTGGCATCTGGCACCACCTGGCACGGGGGGCCGGTGCCCCAGGCACCTCTCAGCAGCTGGCCAAACCCTCCAAGTTCACCCCTTTGCAACTGGCAGTCCTCCAGCTGCCCAGCCCCATTTTAACTGGAAGCAGGTTGGCACAGAGCTGACCAAGCGCTCCCAGCCAGCTCCCTCACTGCCTCGCTGGTGAGTCTAAAGCCATCTTGATGCCGGTCCCACCATAGAGAGCCCAAATCAGCAACAACAAGGGGGCGGGCAATAAAAATGTGAGGGACTCAGTGGGTTTTCACACCAAGTCCTTAGAGGTCCAGAGAGTTCCTTTCGTGGAGTCCGGCCTCGGCCTTGACAAGCACAGAGCATCTGGACCCTGTCGCTGGCCCGGCTACAAAGCCGTCCCCTTTCACAGTGGCCCAGCACTCGCCAAAGATTCCAAAAACAACAAGAGGGTTTGAGGTTGCAGGGATTTTGATCATGTTCTGTAAATGACACGCAAACATCCACCCAAATGAATGGGGAAAGTCTGGGCGATTTAAACAGAATGCAGCAAGCAAGGGCAGGACAGTGGTGACAACCGCTGGCTCAGTCCCGCGGGGGCCCAGGCCGTGGGCCGTGTTTTCAGAAAAGGCCTTGACTTCTTGGCGGCTGGTCTTAAAGTTGGGCGTTGGGGCCATTTCTAGAGAGCTGGGCGGGTGGTAGTGACATCACCCCTCTTTGCAACATAATTTGGAAAATTCTGGAAGGCTGAAGAAGGAATGCATTTTTAAAAAAGAATCCTTATAGTCCCTAAAGAAGAATGAATTTGAACTTTATCTCTGTCTTCCTAAATCTGCTTACGAGGTGTTTTCCCTCCCATCCTAGGAATTAAACAGATAAGATAGATGGATGACAGGTAGATAATAGATAGATGGATGACAGATAGATAATAGATAGATGGATGACAGATAGATAATAGATAGATGGATGACAGATAGATAATAGATAGATGGATGACAGATAGATAATAGATAGATAGATGACAGGTAGGTAGATAGATAGATGAAGAAAGAAACAGACATCGTAGGAGCCGCTGTCTGTGGTGGAGACCCCCTCTGCCCGGGGGTGGTCAGTGTTAAGCAACAGGCCCTCAGGGGAGGGGGAGAGGCGCTGAGGGCAGCGCTCGCCCAGTGCTGTGGCGGCGACGTGCCCGCCGCCCAGGCCGGTCCCGCTGCTGCGGTGTTGCTGAGCGAGGAGCTGGGACGAGGCGAGCACTGTCGCTGACTCTCACAAGCTGTACTGCTGCTGACCCAGCACAGCACACGGGAGATCATCACGGGGGGGTGCAAACAGCCTCTTAGGCTGGAAATCCTCCGCCCCCCCCCCCCATTTCTGCTTCTGTCCACCGCAAGCCCAGGGGTTGGGAGGCACTTTCCTCTCGGTCTCCTGTCCCTCGTCTTCCTCCAGCAGAGGCTCAGCCACCCTTACGATCTGGGGACTGGACCGGCCAGAACGCAGTGTCCAGGCTGTCACATGTGCATAGGGTCGGGGCTCAGGGAAAGGGACCCCACACACCACCTGAGCGTCTCCAAGTACAAGGAGGTCACAGCAACAGCTCAGTTAACCTAGAGATTTGACTCTATCCATGTGACAGAGAAAGACAACTATTTTAATAGTCGAGGCAGGTCCACCCCCCACCCCCGTCCCATGTCAGAACCATGTTTCCCCGGAGTGACAGAGGTGAGGGGGACACGTGAGAGGTCAGCTCGCCCTACTGCCCCTCGTGGTCAGGTCACCTCACTGCCTGAGATTCCGGTGCTTACACACGCATGTTTGCCACCTGGCCTGGGACTCGGGAGTGGCCAACTCCCAGGTATTGATCGTGATCATAAATAGAATCTTGGAAACCACTTAATCCCAGGTATGTACATTTATTGTTTTTACAAATGCCAGAAACCAGCACCTGTGATCTCGTCCCACAAAACTCTAGCACACATGAGCCCTCACTCTGGGGAATGAATGGGACGGCTGACCAGTGAGTGAGTGGGCAGTCATCGGCTCGTGGGGGGCAGCCTCTGCTGGGCGGGGGCGCCCCGTGGACACCATGTGATCACTGCCTTCCTAGTAAAGAGCCCCGTCAGCCCCTGCCCACTCTGGGCCTCTGGGACACTTGGGCTGAGTTTTTCGGAGCTCGTCGCATCTTGCAACCTGCTTTTCTCTACATCATGGGAAAAAATAGTCCGGGGATCTGGTTCCACCTCTGAAGAAACTCTGCGGTTTCTACAGCCTGAACTTGAGCAACTCCAGAAAATTCTTTCCTTCTGTTGCATCTCTTGGAATCTTCGGAGGTGACGCCCGATCTGCCCCCCGACTGTTTCCATGCAGAAAGCTGGGTGAATGAGGTTGTCTCTAAAAATGGGTTTTACAGTCTCTTCCTCCTGCCTCTGCCCCCCTCCACCACCCTCTCCCTCGGGGGCCCACAGGGCGGAGGGTTCCTGTGGGAAGGGGTGACTGGCAACGCAGTTCCTCTTTGAGATGAGCTGCCAAGCAGTTTGCTTTTCTTTCTCTTCTAAGCGCCAAACACCTCGGAACCAGCACCTGCAGTTTCCCCTTACAGAGCCTTTGAACTCGCTGCAAGTTAAACCATAGGTTTCATTTCCAGTTGCAACGTATGGTGCCTCCCCCCCACCCCATTTGCCCCCAAGAAACAGCCTGTCCCTTCTTTCCTACCCCCCTCCCAACACCAGCACGAGGGAGTGCGAACTCCGGCCGCAGCGCCCCTGCTCGCTCCCTGTAAACGCCACAGACGACAGGGCCCAGGCTCCCTTTCGCGTCCGAGCTGAGCACCCCATAAACAGTCAGTGCGCTGAGGGGCACACGGCACATCCAGACGGGACGGGTGTAATGAGCAGCAACGTCTCTTCGTGTGCACAGAAGAGACGCAGAACGCCACCCCGCACCCCACGATGCTTTGGGTGCACTGCCACTCATTTTCATAAAGTGCCTCCAGCAAGCTAAGAAAGGCCCAGAAAAAAACAAGGACGATTCAGCCTTGAGTTGCAAAGTTACGTGACAGTTGCTCTGGGGTCAGCACAGCCAAACCAACCTGATGACCCTTGAAGGCAAAGCTCGGGGGGACAGAGGCCGGGTGTTCACAGGGCAGCGGCGGGGAGAGCGCGGGCCCCCACCCCCACCCCCACCCCAACCCCCTCCGTCCGCAGCTGCCACTTGGCCTCTGAGGCCTTCTTTTCCCGTCTGCTTAATGGGCACGTGGATACCCATGTGTTGCCTTAGGCCTGTCGGAGGCTGGGAGGACACCGACCACTCGGAAGCTCAAACGCTTTGCAATCCATGGGGCGGGGGTTGGGTTTTAGGGGGCCGGGAAGCAGTACCACTCCTAAGGCAAATGGAGGGACAAGAAGCTGCTCTGACCGTACCCTGCGACCACGGGCATCCGCTCCCCACAGTGGCCATCCCACTGGCCTCTGCTCAGGGAGCCCAGGGGTTAATAAAGTAATTCTTCTAAAGCCGGGACTTCCAGGGGCCAGTCTCAGAGGGCTCGTGCCATGGCAGCCGCACACAGTCCAATGGGATCTCCTTTTGTGTCCCCACACCCTGGAGGAGATGCCCCGTCACCCTGGCACCGCCCCTTCCCCCCCACCCCCATTACCCAAGCTCGCCCACCCCGAGGCCCAGGGCAGCGCTGAGCGCAGCCCAACACACGTTCCTAAACCTTCTGGAAACATGAGGGAAGTTATGCTCGGGCTTAGCTCATCAGTGTGAGTGTGTTTAGGTGGGGCCCAAGACGGTTCCTCTTCCAGTGTGGCCCAGGGGAGCCAGAAGGTTGGGCGCCCCTGGCCCGGCCCCTCTGGGCCCTTCCTCCGTCCGTGTGGGTGGCGATGGAGGCGGCAGTGACGTATTCCTGAGGACAGCGGGGTACAGCGGGACACCCCCGGATTAGTATTTATTATTCCATTGCGATGGTTTTGTTTGATGGTGTCCTCCAAGCTCTCCAGGGCCCAAACTTAAGAGCCTGTGCAAATGTTGAAACAAAACGTGCCTTTCGAGGGGGCATTTTTTTCTCCCCTAAATCTCCCTTTTGAACCCACTTCCTGCTTTCCCCCGGAGAGGGGGTGTGGGGGTGAAAACCAAGATGTGAGTTCCCACGTTTCCTGAGAAGCATCTTCCAGAACGAAAACCCACGGCCTCTCAGGACTGAAGGAGCCTTCAGGGTTCAGCCAGTCCGATGGCAGGTCACCAGGTGATGTCCGAATGTCCCCGTATGACAGCCCACGTCCCGCAGGTGACTGCCCGGCCTCTGCTTGAATGCCTTCAGGGACAGGGGACTCCCCGCCTCCCTGCTGAGGCCCAGCTGAGGATATTTGACTTCTTCCCAAGCAAACCCTCCCCGAGGGCGCTCTGGTGGGGCCCCCACCGCCCCCCCACCGCCCCCCACCCCACCCCGCACCCCGATCCCAGGGGAGACCGCAGGGGGTAATAACCACATTTCAGAACAAAACAGAGATCCGAGGTGGAGATGTGGAGATAGACTTTTAAAATCCTCTGGCGGGAAAGGGAGAGATTTAATACCCCAACCATTTTAAACGTTTGAGCCTCTGTGTGCACAGCCAGTCATTTCTCCATCTCCGTGTTAATAGAACTTTAATACCAGGCGGTTTATTGTACAAAGTCCTGCAGGTCTGTAATAAACTCACACCAAAGCTTAAAAAAACAAAAAAATCAGCAGCGACTTCAGAAATGAATGAAACGGAGGGATATCTGGAGTCTTCGGGGCCAGCGGAGGCCAAGATAGGAGGCGTGTAGTAGAGGGACAGGTGGGGGGACAGGTGGGGGCACAGGTGGGGGCACAGGTGGAGGAAGTCAAGAACCAGCTGAAATGAGTGGCAGAAAACCTCCGCGCAAGCCCAGGAGGTGCCTCGCCTTCCCGCCGCGGGGCTGGGCGGGCCGGGAAGGGTATGAGCGGCTGCCCCACCTCCTGCCCAGTCCCCGCCGCCGTGCCCAGGGCGGTGACCTTGGTCAGCTGGCACGGACCTGGCAGTGCGAGAGCTGCCCCCTCCCCGGACCTGGGCTCTCCGAAGCGGATTCGCATAAAGAACCCTCTACAACCGGACCTGGGGAGGGGGCACCGCAGGGCGCTGCCCGGAGAGGGGGGACCCCAGCAAAGGCTGCGTTCCCCAGCAGGGCTCCGAGGTCTCCGCGCGGCTGGTACCTCCCCGCAGGGAGCCCAGCGGCTCCCTCCCTCCACGGCTCACCAGCTCCCCCGTGAGCCCAAGTCGGGAACTGCAGGAAGCCTGTTCTCCGAAGGGTCCGGGGAGCCCTGGCCAACCTGGAAAGGGGTCAGCTCCTCCGTGGGAAACCATCGTTCTCGCGTGCCAAAGGAAAGTCACCGAGGACACGAGCAGCTCCCCAAAGGCCATCTACTGGTTCCCTTCCCCTTCCTTAGGATGCGAAATGCCTCCCGAGAGACAGCACTCCCTGCTTGCACTGCTCTCCCCTCCCCAGGGACGCCAGCTCCTTCTGTCAGCGACCTTCTCTCAGACATCCTTCCCTTCAACTTGGCCACTTGGCTGGACTAGGAACCCGGCTCCTGGTTGGCAGTGGAGCCATCCCCTGGCCTTGTTGCACAACCTCAGGCCCAGCTGGGCTCCCCCTCACCCCACTGGCTGCCCTCCGCACATCCGCTTCTGGGCTTCACCTTCCCGGGCTCAGAGAAGCACACTTTCCACTTCGATCATTTGGACGGCACACAGATCCAGCGCCCTGGCCTTGGGCTCAGAGGTTGTGGGATAAGAGCCCCAGCCAAGGGGTCAGAAATTAGCCCAAACCAGGAATCCGTTAGCCCTCCCTGTGTGACCCCTGAACACACCACACGACCCCTCTGGGTCACTAAGATTCATTGGCCCTGGATGGACCAGCACTGTGCTATGCACATGACATGTATTATCTCACTGAATCTACAATGGAACCCATGTCATCCCTGTCTGACAGGTGACAAAACATGGCCTTAGAAAGATATGTGACTTGCCCAAGATGACGCAGCTAAAAAGCAACAGAGCCGGGTTAGAATTCAGGCAGTCGAACTTTCTGGCGTGATTTTACCCAACATTCTCATGCTAACCAGTAGTAGAGAAAAATAATAGTAACTATAATTAAAAGAAACATTTTTCACTGCTGAGATTCTGGAGAAAGCTGCAAATTCAGTAAAAGTAGACCCCATTTTCATGTGTCCGGTGACCCCCCCCCAGGAAAATTCAGAGACAAACTCCCCGCGGGGTCTCACCTCAGTAATCAGCAGCTGTAAGCACAGGTATCTATCTACAAGGCGGCCTGCAGCGCGGTATCCTTTCCCCTATTCTTTCGGGGGTGCGAGGGCCGACATGTGGACCAAAAGCCACATACTTGCAAAGGCATCCTTCCTCTGGAGACCCAGAAGCAGCGAATTCTTTTCCTGGGAACATCGCTATCAAGCAGACATCTGTTACTCTTAGGCGATCCGTATGCCATAACAGTTTTAAAAACAGAGTTTAAATGCTTAAATAAGAAGAAAACAGTTTGCCCGTGTTGCAAGACAGCATATAAACTCTGCTGGGATTAGCACAAGGGAAACATTTTTCTTCCCTAGATCATCTTGAAACTTTTCTGATGGTATATACTTATGTTTATTGGGACGGAAGGATGGTCATGGTCTATCGCTGACAGATTTAAAAAAAAAAATGGTTGCAAACACAAACCCAGACTTTTTTCAAGGAGCATTTGACTCTACCTTTCTGGCTGGGGAGAGGTCCCCTGTGCAAAAGAAAAGGAAGAATGGGTTAAGGCCAGCCGGGTGGTGGCCTTCCCCCGGGAGCACAGAGAGAGAGTCTCATTTTTTAGCTGGAACGGCCGAGATTTGCCTGAATTCTGGCCCCTCCTGGTAGAGCAAGTGATGGGGGGCCGTGGGGTCAAAAACACTGTGCGCTGGGTTCCAATCCTGGCACCATCAGCCACGAGCCATGGTGACCTGGTCCATGCTCAATGCCTCTGAAGGTCAGCTCCCCACTGATATAGTGGAGGCCACCCCCACTGCGGTGCACCTCACACAGGGCCCAGGGCAGGTCCTCAGGATACGGTGGCCTCTCTGGCTCTCCCAACTCCGCATTGTTCCGGTGACCACAGGGTTAGCCATTGCTAGGGACAACACTGAGGCGCCAGGCTGTGACAGGGATCAACCAAAATCTGAGATCCTCGCGTTGGTGCCTCTGCCCCAGAAATGTTTACGGAGGGCCTGCCATGCGGCTGCTCTGGGCCAGGCCCTGGGCACACCGTGAAGCATACCCTCTGTCCTTGGGGAAAGAGGTGACAAACTGGCACTAGCTACATGGCCATGAGTGGCAGGGGTGGGGGATGCTGGGAAGGGGCATACGGAGGATGCTGTTTAATGGGGTCCTCAAGAAAAAGCCAAGGAGCAGACATGAGCCACGGAGAGGCATGAGGTGAGATGGGACCTGAATTTTTGTTCTAGAACAAGGGAAGGCCCAGAGGTGAGCAGCGTGGTCAGGCCTGTGCTGGATGAAGATGGGAGGGGCTGTGGGGTGAGGAGGACAGACCGGCCATCCGGGGAGAGATGGGCCAGGGCCCCGCATCGTAGAGATGGGAGGGCATGCAGACATTCAAGCTGGATTTTGAAGAAGCATCTAGAAGACTTACTGATAGACCGTGAGGGGAGACTCTCAGGCCATCCATGGGCGCCCCTGCCCAGTGGCTTTGTGGGAAATGGGAAAAGACCTCCCTCTTTCCAGGGGGATGCAGCACTGTGACCACCCTCTATCTGAGCACCTAGAGAGAGCAGGACCCTCACTCAGAGAAGGACACCCGAGGTTTCTGAGCAACATTGAACTTGCAAAGCTTGCAATGCCTGTGGGACTCCAAGGACAGTTCATCTGCTCTGCCCAAGGTTTGGGGACCACTCCGACAGCGAATCTACCCCTGTCCCCACCTCTGCTCGAGGTGTCTCCCCTCCCTGCCCAGGCAGCGCCCTTGCCCAGAGCTCTCTGCATCATGTGCCCCTGACCTTGAGAAGAAATGAAAAACTTAAAAGCCTGGAAGCTAATGGTTGGACAAGACCATTTAGCACTTAAATAGATGTAAGTTCTAGAACATCCACAGCCAAAATGAAAAGTAAACAATGGCAGAACGTGAGTCATGACTGCGCTTCCCTCCTAGTTTGCAAAGCTTGTAAACAAAGCGTGCTCCCAAATTCAGAGCCAGGACCTGGGCGTGGGGCCCCGATCCGTCGGCTCCCCACCCTGGGACACGTGAGGGGATGTACGTCCTCATTAGCAAAACCGTCATGGGAGACTTAGGGAACTATTCTCCATTCTCTAGAGTTCACCTGACACAGGAATAATGGCTTATCTCCACAAGAACGGAGCACCCACTCTCGTGTTTTCTAACAGAAGTCGCTTTACCACCAGGCCCCACACGGTATTTCGGGAAAAGACCACCGAGCTTGCGGGCTTAATGGATGGACGCCAGCAGCCAGCCATGTCCCACCAGTCCCCCTCCCAGGGTGGCGGGTGGCGCTTCTTCTCTTCTTTGTGGCGGGGTTTTGGCAAAGATTCCACGTCATCTCCGCAGGCAGGGTCTCTGCCTCTTTCGCTCATCCTCCTGCATTCCTGTAGCTAGGAGTTGGCCTGGGATGTACTAGCTACTCATTAAATACCTGTTTTGTGAGTAAATGCACATCTTTGCCCGAAGGCCAGTCTGCACCCCACCCTGGGCTTCCGGGGGCCCTGCCCAGGCGGGGGATTTGGCTCCAGCGTCAGACTCTCCCACTCAGCAGCACGTGTCTGTGTGAGCCACGTCGTGGGTTTCAGTCTCCCCATCCAGAAAATGGGACAAACAACTGTTTTCGCTTTGGGAGCTTCAGTGCGGGAGGCGATGGGGAAGAAGCACCCGGAAATGTGCTCTGTAAGCGTGAGCCGGGCCTCACCTGAGACAGTACAGAACCGGAGCACGCCTCTCCCGGGCCAACGAGCCAGCCCTGAGCTCCCAGCCCCAGCCCGCTCCTGTCCAGGCCTCCCACTCTGGGCCCCCGCCCTCATCACCCAGGGCCACGTACCAGGCACCGGTGACGGCCCCTCTGTTCCAGAGCCCACGGGCATTAGTCTGCACACCCCGGAGACCACGGGAGAGGCTCTCGCCCACATTTCTCCCCGGCTCCCTCTGCCTCCTGCCCCGGGTGGCGTGGCGTGGCGTGGCCCTCCTCGTACGACTGGAACCACCCCTCCTTGCAATGGCAGCTGTCTCCTGATCTGTTGGCCTCACCAGATCTGAAAAACCCTAAAACCTACATTTCAAAACACCTGTAAACTCCACTGGAGCGTGAATCACACGGCGGCTTTACCGCCACGGAATCTCGGCACCTAACAGTCCCTCCTAGCACTAAGTCCCTCCTCGTCACTAAGTGTATGGACGGACGGACGGACACGGGAATGGAAGTGAACAGCTGGGTAGAAGGGTCTGTCTGGCCACTTGGGTCCCCTATGCTTTAGGCTTCCTCTGGCAACGGCTGCAGGACCCCGAATTCTGCACGCACCTCCGGTCAGATTGGCCTCGACAGAGGCGGCCGGGCAGGAGGCGGCGAGGGCAGTGGCGTGGGCGCACGCTGCAAGGGGTCAGCGGTGGCTAAGGGTGCGGGGTGCACCCTCCCGTGGGCCTGGGCTTTGCAGGCGGCTCCCAGGTGAGAGGCTTCGCTGCTGGGAGCCAATCTGAGGACTCAGGCTGTTTCCTTTATTCAATTGCTGATACAGAGCCCATCGCCTCAAAGGGTCTCTGAACCCAGTGGGAAGCGGGTGAAAGCCAGAGAGAGGGCCCACTAAGCAGGCTGGTCAGCTCCAGGGGCCCCCCAATTACCCTATGTCTGCACTGTTGCAATGGGGTGCTCTGTACCCCTGACCTTTGCTGCCTAGTAAACTCAAAGTTGAGCTAGAGAAGCAGCACTTCTCTAATCCTTACTCCTCAAACACACCCATCTACTCCGCTAGAAAAAGGACTGGATTTTTCTGATGGCTCTCAGCATCCCTCTCTCGTCCCAGGCAGAGGGAAGGCCTGTCTAGAACATTCTGGGGAAGGTGGAAAGCCCCTTACTGGAGCCTTGAACACTTGCTGTCTCTGATGGATGCTCAGTTGGGTGACTCAGTTCTCGGCAGTGAATGACTCTCCGAAGGCCATCCCTTCCCCAAACTCAAGACAAAAGGACACGAAGCCTTGGACCATGGTGAACAGACAAGGCTGGAGAATCTGGGGAACCCCCCCCCCCACTGTAGGGGAGGGTTCTCAGTAGGGTGACCATGCAAACGGGTTCACCCAGCACAGAACCAGCATATGACATTATCCCATTGTAATTATTAAACTCACCCCCCTTCTCTCTCAAAACTGTCCCAGTTTGATAGGTAAATTACGAGTCACCCTCAACATCAGGCAATTTTGCGAATGGGAACGTCGGAAGGCTCACAAGCAACAGCGCCTGGTTGCTTGGTACACACAGGAGCGTGAGGTTTGGCAGTCACTGGGGAAGGCCTGGCGCAAGCAGACAGCAGGGACAGTTCGCAGCAGGGAACGGTGCCTGGCCCTGGGCTCCGGGGGGTTCAGCTAAAAGCGGGGGCGGCCTGGGCTGGCCGGTCAGCCAGGGCCAAGCAGGACTTCACTCACAGCCTTTCCACCCAAGAAGAGACTTTCAGAGACAGCATTTCCTTCCTCCTGCTGAAGTCTCAAGCCCGGAGTTAACAAGTCTAGCAAAGGGCAGGCGCAGAGCAGAAAGGGTTACGATGTGTCCCCAGATGGGCCGTGGGAGAAGGGGACAGGCACAGATTCCATCGTCGGCACAGACTGTGTGCCACACTCGCATCCCACACCACCTTGCTTTGCCATGGGGACCCCGTTTGTCTGTCTTCCTGGTTGAGATCTTGTTTCCGTCAAGGTGGACTACACATCCGTGTTGCATGAAATGTCATGGACTGTGGGCAACACCAGGACAAACCCATGCACCAGGAAGACGAACCCTCTGATGACCCTCACACACAGCTCCCCGACTCCATAGAGGCTGACAGCGATGCGTTTTTCTTGTTCCAGCACTGAACTTGCTCTTGAGAAGTTTTTAACCCAAAAGGTGCCTGACAGCACCCCCAGTGGCCCGAGGTTGTCAGACCAGCTCATTCTTGAGCTGCTGCACCACATGAACCTGTGGACATGCATGGACCCCTTCCACAGAGGCAGGGCAAAGACTTAAAAGGTCAGAGGTGGCTGTAAGTTTCACCTGGTGGCCTCACACGAAGTTTAATCAAGCTACAAAATGCTCAGTGTCTGGTGTTTAAGGACTCTTTCCGCCCTGTATGTGTGTGTCTATGTGTGTATGTGTGAACTACAACTTCAAAGCTATTTATCTTTTTATGTAACATTAGCCATCATGCAAAACTTACTGGTCAAGCAGTTAATAAAATACACATCCCCATGCAAGAGTGTTTGTACATTTCAGTCCTTGCAGATAACAAAGCCATGAAAACCCTGCATGGTCCTGAGAGTGAACGCCTTTGCCTCGGAAGGCGGCCAGCCCGGCCAGCTTCTTGGGGGGCTCATGTGTTATAAATTCTTGAAGCTCTTTTCGCTGCAGTTTGGGCATCGGGGGTATCCTCTCCTTCTTCTTCGGTTCGCTTGTGTTTTAAAAACAAGTCAGACTTCAAGAAGCGGCTGTAGCTGTCATACTTCATGAGGTTGAAGATCTAAGGGGAACAAGAAAAAGAAGTCTGAAGGATGAGGTGGATCAGGCCTTCAGTCACCCCAGCAACTATTTACTAAACACCGATTGTTGCCGAAGAATGCAAATCCGGGCAAGACACACTCAAAGAAGCTAACTGAAGTCACGTGCTAGACAAGGCAGGTTTCCTGGATGCTTCTGGCCATTGTGAACTAATCTCAGTGGGACATAATAGCTTAGAGAGTCACATGAGCAAATCTGCCTTTGTTTTCCATGGAAGCATAGAGTCGCACGGCACTGATTCATGCCCTTCTAACAAGAGGCATAGGGAACTTGATGCAGATTTAAGAATCTCCACTTCATTTGGGTAGATACAGGGATGTATTTCTCCAGGAAGCTGAGACAGTGGCATAGAAACTGTCCCTGTAGAAACGGTGGTATGGTAAAGGCCATTGTCACATCCGATTATGCTAATGGGAAGACCCCCAGAAATCTGGCATCCAAGATCTCAAATAAACCTACGATTGTGCCAAGAAACAAAATGGGGTTTATTCAATGCAGGGCGAAGGAGTGAAACTACAGCCTTAGCCAGGGCCCTAATCAGAGCAATAGCAGTCAGCGGCAGAATGCGCATGGCCGCACCCTCACACAGGCCCAGGAGCTCGGCCCTGGCCAAGAAAGGATCCCAAGGTGCGCTCGTCAGGTGAGAGAGGAGGACCCCTGATGGCACCTAAGTGCTCTGGATTAGAGGTCTGCCACCAGCTGCACTGCAAGTCCCAGAGTCCCCTGTCCCCCACTCCCACCCACTCCTATGCCACCCCTGTCCGTCCTTCAACCTACAAAAGTGGGGTGGGGGGAGAAGCGAGGGTGCAGTCTTTTTTGGGAAATCTCTTCTCATCTCTCTCTCTCAGACCTTTTGAGTGAACTTGCAGCACATTCTGCAGACTGAAAGCCCACGCCGTGTACCCTGTGCCTTCACGTACTGCTCTGCCATGGGCTCGACATGTGGGGACTTCCAGGGGTGTCTAGAACATCGCCTACTGCCAGGCGGGGTTATCAAGTGGGTGGCAAAACCCTGACATCTTTTAAATCAGTCGTTTCCCAACACGCACACCAACTATTTTGTAAATTAAATGTCTGATGGAGCTTAAGGACTCAGAGCATCGGCCTGGGGGACAGGAGAACTGGAACCTTCCACCTTTATTTTCCCAGGACAACTTTAACCACAGGGGAACAGCCTAAATTGTTTTGTTATCAGCAGAGTCCACAACCCAGGGAAAGATTTAGGGCTTTGGGTTTTCTTTCAACTCTTAAACGACTGCCTGCCCTTCCCCAAGCGCCTGCCTGTCTTGTCCAAGATGTCCAACTGCTCCGAAAGGCTATGCCTCCCTAAGCCCCCAGCAGCTAGCTATTTTGTAGCAATCTTGTAGTCCCAGGCCAATTTGCTTAGGTTTGGAGAAATTATTCATGAAACAAACCAAAACAAAGAAACAAACCAAAACTCCCAGAAAGTCATAGTCAGAGCCAAGGTGGGGGATGAGGACTGCCATCATCGTTTTGTGACCTCCCAGAAATGTGCCAAGCAGGTGTCACCATCCCTCACCACATGCATTGTTCAGCCCTTCCAGCCCAAAGGGAACCTCGAGATGCCCATCTCGTTCCGAATCTGGACCAGACACTCGAGAGTGACTAACGCAGCCAGCCCTGCGTGCCCTCCCACACCGGGTCCACAGCAGAGGGGACCCACCACTGCCAGCAGGATGCGGTTCCACCCAAGCGCCGCGTCTGAAGCCTCTGCAGGTGGGGGTGGAACATCCTGTTTGCCTGGGGTGGCTCTGAGGCTCACGCTTCAAAGAGGAGAAGAGAAAGGGCCGGGCCGGAGGCACCCAGGGCGGAGGAGGCGGGGAGCGCTGAGCGGAAGGCTCCGGAGCTGCCCGGGGGGCTGGCAGGACTCTCTCAGCCTCCAGGAGACCCCAAAAGGCTGCAGGCTCGAGGGGAGGGGGCTACGCACGATTTAACGAGAGCGTGGGGCCACTCCCCGCGGAGGGCAGGTGGGAGGTGCCCGGGAAGCCCTCCGGCCTGGGGCGTGCTTCTCCAGCGGCCCACGCCTCCTAACGCACCTCCTGATGCTGAGGGGTCAGCTGGTGGCAGCTGCAGCCACCAGGCCCGGACAGGTTTTTAAAAAGAAAAGGGACGTCATTCTCAATGGCCTTATTTTCGGGGGCTGTGAACTGCCTGCTGTCCCCTGGCGAAGAGTCTCCTGGGCACTGGCCTAGGAGCCCACGGCAATGGGGTGTGCTCATCACAGGGCCCCTCGGGGGACGTGTCAGTGAAGATGACTTAGAGGAGAGAGAGTGGTCCTAAAAATCTCTCCCAAGAAAGTGGCCAAAGGTCATTGTACCCAGCCGCTGACCACCGCCTTACTGATCACGGGGCAAATGGCCATGACTGGGGTCCAATACATGGTCACCCAGTGAATGAGGAGAAACCACCCAACATGCAACAACAGGGGGCTGGAGGGATGAGCTGGGGTGGTACCCACATGCCGAGAGCGCCCCTGAGCATGTGCCAGGCAGCGTTTCATCCTCACCAGAACCCCACGAGAACCCAGGTTACACGGGAGGATGGTGGGGTATCCGCCAACAGAGGCGGCCCAGCGGGCACCAGTGCTCACACGACCAAGTGTCTTTCCTCACAGTTCTGGAGGCTGAAAGGTCAAGGTCAAGGTGACGGCAGGGTGGCTTTCTTCTGAGGCTCGAAGGTAGCTGTCTTCCCCTCCAACCTTTTTTCACTTGTGCACCCCTTTTCAAGCCCACTTCTGGAAACTGTACCCCTTGTTTTTAAAACAGCTGTTTTTAAATACTGACACTTTCCGTCAGTGTCCATCTTAACGTAAAATAGTGGAAATAAGTTAGGAAAGAAAAATGACTACACTAAAAATACAAACCACAGATTTTATAATATTCATAACAGTTAAATATTGATAACGATGATCAAGGATTTAAACATTAAATTAAAAAACTACTTGAAAAGAATCACGACTAAAGACAACGTGCTTACTTTTACTCGGCCAATAACTAAACTGATCGGTCTGGCTCTGGATGTATTTATATTTGGGGAAATTCTAGAAATATTGCAAATGGATCGGTCTGTAACTGTGCGTAATGATTGGTCGAAGAGCGGTTGGGGGGAGGGTGCATAGCCACGCCCTCACCAATCATCATTGCTCATGGGATCTAATTCTGAAGAGTCTCCATTACCGGTGATTCAAACTTAACTTTCATTGTTCCATTACTAACGTTTTGCATTTTTTCACTTTTCTTGTTTTCTCACTATTACTGTTTACTTTTTGCATATCCCTGAACACCTCAGCGTGTACCCACCGGGGTACGTGTACCCCCATTTGGGAACCGATGTCTTCGCACGGTCTTTCCCTTGTGTATATCTGTGTCCTAGTCTCCTCTTCTTTAAGGACACGAGTCATACTGAATTAGAGCCCACCCCAATGACCTCATTTCACATTAAGTACCTATTTAGAGGCCCTCTCTCCAGGCACAGTCACCTTCTGAGGTACTGCGGCTTAGGACTCCAACATATAAATCTGGAAGCAGGAATGGGGGACCCACGACTGAGCCCAGAACCACGAGCAAAAGAGATGAGCAGGATAGAAACGCTGGCAGTTTAGCTCTGGAGGCCACACTCCTAACCACGACGCTAGACTGTCACCCATGGCAGACCCACAGTCAGTCATGGAAGATGAAGTCTGCAAAAGGACTTTAGCACAGCAAAAGGCACGTGAGCATTAAGTGACTGACGCTAACGGCTGAAAATGTACTAAAACTAGGGGGTTCCCTGGGGGCGCAGTGGCTAAGGCTTCGGCACTCTCAGTGCCGCGGCCTGGGTTCAAGTCCCAGCCAGGGAGCTACCACACCCCACCCCCCAAAAAGAAAATGAACCAAAACTAAAAACAAAGATCCCAAATACGTTCCACAAGTGTGTGTGTGTGTATAAATGGAAAATGAGTATCTGCAGAGGTGTAGTGGCTCCAACAGTACATCCCAAACCTACGTCCACCTGGAGCCTAAGAACGTGACCTTGTTTGGAAACTGGGTTAGTTGAGGATTTTGAGGGGACGTCGTCTTGGATTTAAAGTGGGCCCACCCGAAATCCAAAGAATAGTGTCCTATCGGAAGAGGGAAGGCCAGACGGGGACACAAAGTATTGATATTAAATTCACAAGGAAGAAGGCCGTGTGAGGGCAGGCAGAGAGGAGGGTCAGGGGGCCACACGCTAAGGAGCACCAGCAGCCACCAGAAGCTTCAAGAAGAGGCAAGGAACGATTCTTCCTTAAAAACCTGTACAAGGAGCCCAGCCCCCCGACACCTGGATTTCGGGTTTCTGGCCTCCTGAACCGGGCGAGAACCAACTCGTGCTGTTTTAAGCGAGTGGGTTTGCGAGCCTTTGTGATGACAGCCCCGGGAAACTAAGGCAGCCGGCTTACTGAGGCCACCTCACTGCTGCCGGGGCACAGCACGCGAGTGCTTTCTCCAAACCCAGGGCTCCTGGACGCGGGGCTGGGGCGGGTGAGGGGCTGGCCTCGCTGGGGCTGGACGCGGGCTGCCCCCTGGCCAACGTGCCTCAGTTTGTCTGGCGGGAAGAGGAAAGAAGGCGGGAACCGGTCTGGGGTGGGGCTGGGGCTCCAGCGGGCAGAAGCCCCTGAGCAGACCCGGAAAGCAGCCGGCCCCCCCTGAGCCAGGCAGCCCACCAGGCAGAGGCTCGAGCCTGCTAAGCCACACTCCATCCCTTTCTTTTTTTTTTTCTTTTTTGGCCAAGACAGCTGTGGCTCAGCAGGTTTCGGGGTTTGGCAGCCCCACATCTGCATGCCGGGACTGTAAACTGCGTGGCGTCGTTGCCATGGGAACCAATCTGGCAACAGCCGGAGTGGGGCTCCTGGGGGGAAGGTGAAGGGACCCCACCCCCATCCCCCAGCGTGTGCAGCTCCCTGTGCACAAGGTCATGACACGGCCAGGGCGCCCTTCCCCCTCCGGACCTCAGACAGCGACTGCCTTGCTGCAAGGGACCGTTGTCCCCGTGACACTGCAGTGTGACAGCGTCCTGAGGCCGCGGCTCCTGGAAAGGCTGCGCCCCGGTCCCCCCCACCCCCGGAGGAAACGAGAAGCAGAACCAGCCTTGAAGGCCCCTCAGGGCAGATGTCAGCGCTGCCTCCCTCCAGCGCACTCCAAGCCTCGTAAATCTTAAAAGATTTAACGCTTCTCCGCTTCTCCGAAGACGAGGACATTAAGGGGACGAGAAACTAAACAGACACCCGCCCTCCTCTTCCAAGCCCTCCGCCACGTGACCTCACCGGGGACAAGGACGACGATAACAAACCCCTTAATGCACGGGGCTTCTTCGTCTGGGCCTCCAGAACTGGGTTTAGTGTTTACAGGAAAACGGCTGAGAGAAGGCGGCCAGCGCTCCCATCCCCGCAGCGCAGTTCTGGAATGTGCTCTCGCACCCACACGGGCAGACAGACAGTGCGAAGACAGCAAGTCTGCCCCCCTCCCGCCCCCAAGCCACGCACCGATGACAGAAGCAGCCGGGCATTATGGAGGCTGCAGGGAAAGGACCAACGAGGGTGTCCCCACCTGGAGCGGACGACCGCCTCCCTCTCTCCGGAAGTCGGGGTGCCTCCAGAAGGTCTGAGGGCAGCTGGCACAGAGCAGGTGAGAAGACAAACGACTCAGGCCAGCCCTGGTCCCACCGGAAGTGTCTGTCGCCCTGGACTGTGTGCCCGCTTCCCGGGCAGGCCTGCCGAGCACGTGCCAGGGTGGGATCCGAACCCCAGAGAGAGGCTGGACGTGGACAGAGGCAGGGACCCCTGCTCACTAGTCCGGGCTGTCGAGTGGGTGACGGCAATTTGTCCACTTTACCCGGAGTCCATCATACTCGGGTCCAAAGCCCGAGTGACGTGTTTTCAACACAGGGCGAAGGTATTGTGTTTGCCTTCTGCCATCAGGAGCAGAGTTCAATGCTCACCCCCTCGCTTCTCTCCCTAAACACCCTTTTAAAGTTAGAAATTCATCTCACACACTGTCTTTCCCACCCCACCCCTCACAAGGCCAACAGCGGTGGCGGACTCCCTTCCACTGGACCGGAGGCCCAGGGCCTGCCCCTTCTGGCTCTGGGTGTTGGGAAGTGCCGGTTTCTGGACTGGACTGGGAGCGAGGCCCCCCCAAAGGCATCCAGACGCCCCAGCTCCAGCCACCGCTGCAGACTTGGAGAAATGGGGTTTGGGGGAGGGAGTCGACCCCGAAATGATCCCCCGAGGCATGGCAGCCCCTCCCCCAGCTCTGGGTCCCCACCAGCTGGCCCAGCCCTTCTTACTGATGTCGGAAAAGGAAGTGTTTCTCACGTCTTGGGTTCTGGGGAAATTCAAAGAAACAACACTGCTGGGAAGGGGCCCAGCGCGTGGCTCCCTCTGTGACAAGGATGTGGCTGGGAGCGCTGACATCTCACTGAGGTCTTTTTCGATCCTTTTTTTTAAGCATCGGAGGTTGAGGGTTTCCTCTGCCTTCCCCAGACCAGACTCAGCGCCAACCCCGAAGCCTGGGTGAGGGGGTCCTGGCAGTCCTGGAAATCTGCTGGAAGTGTAGGCATTGGGGTCCCTAAGATTTAAGGGAGAAGAATGAGCACCCCCTGCGCCCCGTCAAACCTGCAGCCTTCTTCTTCATGGTCCAAGAACGCGATGCTCGCAAGTTGCTGTCTGCAACGACCTTGACCCTTCCGTCTTCTCTGCTCTCCTGACCGTTCCACTCAAACCAGGGGCTTCCAAGAACGACGTGTAAACAGGCGACGAGCGACGCGTGGGAGCCGAGCTTTGTTTAAATCTTTCTTGTGGCACACCTAAAGGTCACTGAGCAGACTGCATGCAGAAGGGGCCCCGGCGTTGCCCTCGGGGGCTGGGACTTTTGACTTTTGACTTCATACCCTCCAGGCCGTGTGAATTTTCTTTCCTTCGTCTTCACAATGAGCATGTAGTAATTTAACAATGGAAATTAATTTTTAAAGTTAACTTGTCCCTGAGTCACGCAGGGTGTCATGGGTTCCTGGGCTGGTCTTCCTCCTTAAGGTCCCTACCCATGTGGCAGGACACACGTGTTCAGGCCACTAAGGTGGCAGGGCCAGCAGAGGCTGACGCTGTCATTTCTCGTACCAAGAAAAGCCTGTGAGGCAGCCGTGAGGCAGCCATTGCCAGTGTCCCCTGGGGCACGACAGCCCCCAGCCTCCCTGCTGAGGACCCCTGCCTTGAGCTAAAGTCCACCTGCTGTTACATTCCAAAGGATGCTCACCGGCACCACGTGCGGGGGGCTGGCATGCCAGGGCACTAAGCGAGCACGGACACGGACGTGACTTCGTTTCACCCTCACGCCCACCGGATCTCACAAACGAGGGGACAAAAGGCACAGAACAGGATCGCGTCTTGCCCAGAGTTTCACAGCTACGAAATTCTCAAGTCAGAGGAAAGCATGGTGGGGAAGTCGGGTCTAAGGAGCAAGGCTATGGCTTCCAGGGGACAACCCTGTAACGCTGGGGCACCGAGGCTCGTGCCTGCTTCGCTGCATAGCTCGGGGAGGCAGCCGAGCCTGCCGGAAGCCCCTGTCACAGAGGAGGGTATGGAAGCCACACCAAGAAAAAGGACACACACGCCTGGGAGGCAGGACTGGAACATGGGTTCCCCCTTCTCCCTCCTGGCTAACCTAACATACAGTGATAATGACAGTGAGTCTGAGCTCAGTGTCCAGGAAGTGACAGGCGGGGAGGGGTGGGGAGGGGGCGGGGGGCCGGCCACCCGGGTACAGATGGAGCCACGGTCGGCAAGCCGAGGGTTCGCGGCTGACTTCCCGCTAGCAGGGATGCTCCGTACTGAGTCATACATCTCTTGCCCAACTGGTGAGGGGTGGACACAGCTGGGCTTGGGGATCAGAGCCGAGGTGACCGCCCAGCTGTCAAGAGGCCCAAACCTTATTAGCCTAACTGGCACATTCTATAAGTAGTCACCCTTCAAAATCCTTGAAATTAAACGAGTTAGCACAGCCTGGGGTCCTAGTGCCAGCCAGTCCCCTTGAACTTGGAGCCTACCTCCTTTAACACTCACTGTACTGCAGCCACACTGACCTCCCCCAGCACACCCAGCAGATCCTGCCTCAGGGCCTTGGCACGGGTCACTGCCTCTCCCTGGAAGGTCCTGCCCTCAAGTCTTCTACCTGGCTCCCCCTTACCACTCAGGTCTCAGTCGCCTCTTCAGGGAGCCCTTTCTGACCACTAGACCCAAAGAAAGCGCCCGCCGGTCACTCTTAGCCCACCACCTGTTTCATTTCCCTCTTAGCATTTATCACGTCCCGTCCACCTGGAGGGACGGGTGTGGAATTCCTCGCTGCAAACACAATTCCTGGCACAGGCCCTGTACATCGTGGGCCCTCCATCAATACTTATAGCAAAAAGCAACGAATGAAAGAGCAAGTCCACACACCAGCAAACCCACCAGAACTGAGACAGACGTCCCAGGAGAGGATTTTTAAAAGAAAAGAAAACAAAACAAAGCAAAGACCTGGAAAGTATCGCGATCAAAGAAAGCAACTCTGTAAGGTCGCCGGCTCCTTCCTGCCTCCCACGGCTTAGGTGTGTCCAGCTGCCCGCCCTTGACTCCAGGCTGAGGCGCCAGAGGTGCCCACGGCGCGTGCTGGCACACGACGGGACCGTGTCAGCAGAGCCGACTTAAATCAGAGAAGGGTCTGTCGCTCGCACGAGTTTTGCAAATAACAGAATTACGAACTTCCTGTAGACTGTTTTGATGAAATGCTCGTTAAAATGCCTCACACGCTCTTCACAGAACACGCCGACCACAGTTTGTTTCGCCCCATGCCTTGGGGTCATTAGGGTCACTAACCATGTCCCCATCCCGTAGGACAGGGGTGCCCCGCAGTGAGGTGTGCGGGCTGTGGGCCCCGCACTCGGTGGCTCAGGACCGCTGTGCTGGGGGGTGTGTTTAGCATCTTTTTTTGTCTCCTCCCTGACTGGCAGCTGTCACTTCTTGCTGCCCCTCACGCCACAGCCCCTTCCAGCACTTCAGCTTGACCGTGAACCGAACGCCCAGCCCGTCAGAACTGTGTGTAAAGCAAGAGTCAACAGGACCTGCATGGGGACCTGAGCGGCTCCCCTTTAAGCAAGATGCAGGGGTGTCGGCTCATCTCCTGCGACGCTCAGGGAGGGTTACCCCGTTATTCTAGGTTCCGGCTGTGCCCCGAAGCCCCCACTGTCCTCCCTACCAGCCTCCTAAGGGCGCGGAGCACCCACCGTGACGGGGGCGAGGCCACCTGAGCTCACGGCAGTGCCGGTTCCGACGGCCGGTGGGCTCAGCGAGGCTAAGGCCGCCGAGGAGGGTTCTTCCAGGTTCTGTGCCATCCTGTGCTTCCGTCTCGTTCACTCAGGAAAACCGGGTGCTCGTGGGGGACCCGGGGGAGCAGAGAACCACGGACCGCGCCGAGCGCACACGTCGGTGGGTACCAGCTGGGCCCTGTGACCCGCCGGGGACCCCGCTCAGATCCCAGACACCTGTCCTCACCCACCTGTACCCCAGGAAGACGGGGTCAAATCAACGGGGCGAACAAGACCCGATGCTCTTAAACCGCCTGAACTGCGCCGTGCTGCCTGTGTGTCTACGTGTACGCGGGCGCGTTTGTGGCACGAACATGCTGGAACGTCTGGAGATCAAACGTTACTCGTCGCCACCTCCAGGTACGGAATTACGACTTTTGTCGTTATATTCTGTTTCCCCGGTTTCTTTTGTTGAGCGTGTACGTGTGACTCTTACGGTTAGAGAGACGGTAGTTACTTTAAAAACATTGTTGTCGCTTCACAAATACAATCCTCCTCTGTCCCTGGTGTCCCCCTCTCGACACCGGCTAACCCTCCCGAGGGCGTGCCCGGAACGCAGAGATGTGTCGCAGGCCTAACCACGGGACAGTGGTGTCCTCGGGAGCCCGAGGTCCCACCGCGTGCAGTGCAACCTGCCTGGCGCGTCCACTCCGGCGTCTGCAGTCCTGGGGGACGGGACCGCCTGTACTCATGCGGGCTTTCCAACCCCTCTGGTCCTGCTGGTCTCGGGGGGCTTGGAGGAGCCGCGCATGGCACAGGCGGATGACAGCGAACTGGCCTCCGGGACCTCCCGCCGCCTGCGTAACTTGGTGCTAACGAACCACGTGTCCCTGACACCCGCTCTGTCGTCATCATCTGCTGCCTACGAGCGTGGGGACAGCGCTCCGGGAGCACAGAGCACGCCAGGGCAGTCACGTGCAAATGCACGTGTGGAGACCACTCGGGGACGCACTGTCCGCCCATTGCCTGTTACCACGGTCACCCCCAGGGGGACATCCGCCAGAACACTGACGTGGGCCCCGAACGGGCTATTCTTTAAACCACTTCAGGTGGAACCCGCATGCTGCCAGCCGCTGAGCTCTTCATTAGGACTCAGAGGCCTCACTGTGAACAAGCTTATGGTGTTGGGCCACCAGCGGCGGGTGGCCATGTTTGCCCCCAAATAGCCCCAGGTTCCTTGCCACTCCGAGTCCTTGCCCTTGCTTTCTAGAATTTTCTGCCCGCTTCTACATTCAGCAGGTATCACATGTTGCTTCCTCAGTGGGGTCCCTCCAACAGCCCTGGCCTTTCTTCTAATGTGGAAGGACAGGTAACCCGGCTGGTTCAAAGTCTCGGGTCGATCCTGAGCCTGGCAGCCCATCCCCTGCCCTCACCACCCACGGCTCCTCAACGTGCCCCAGCCTGCCCCGCGGGAGGTGACGCCTTGTAGGGTGTCTAACACCGGACGTGTCCCTGAATCCTCCCAGGCTGGGAATAAGTGTTGGCTTCAGGTCAAGGTGCAGGTAAAGAAGTCAGGTTACCTGGTCCTGGAGTTTCTGGAACATCAGCGGGTGCGGTTCTTCCAGTATCTTCTCATTGAGCCGGGACTGTCCCTCGACGTTGACCTGAGACGAGGCCTTGCTGGACAGAAAGGTCATGTAGATCTCCTTTGCCTTTTCCTGCATCTGGGGGAGAACAGGGAGCCGGTTGGGCGGCTGCGAGCTGGCCCCTCGCGGCCTGAGCCCGGCTCTTCGCTCTGTCCAGGCCTGGGGGCTGGGGCCGCCGCCCCGGAGCTGAGCGGCCTCTGCGGGGACGCATGGAGGGCCCAGCCTCTACCCCACCCCTTCTGTGGGTCTGCAGCCACAGCTCCTGTCACAGCATTGCTACCATCCATCCAGGAATGAGGACGGAAAGAATCCTGGCCCAGGGTCAGGGACGCCATTGTGTGAATTCTCCAAATTAAAGACTCGTAGGAATATCGTTCAGCCATAAAAAGGAATCAAGTCCTGGTACGTGCTCCAACACAGAGGAACCCTGAGAATATGATGCTAACGGAAGGAAACCAGACACTGAAGGTCACACCTTACATGGTTCCATTCATATGAAATGTCCAGAACAATAAACCCACAGAGACAGAAAATGAGGGGCTGCTCAGGGCTGGAGGAGGGGGAGAGGGGAGCACCGTATTTTTGTCGTATATAACGCGCACCCACGTGTTTGGTCCAAACTTTCAGAAAAAAAAAATCTTTCATTTTAACTTTATAATTCAAATATTTATTTGTTTATATGTAGGTACTTGTTTGTTGTTGTTTTTTTTGTATTATAAAGGAATTTTAGCATTTATTTTTTAACATAACTCATATATGGAAAGCAACAAAGAAACAAAAACTCATGGACACCGTCAATAGTTTAGTGGTTACCTGAGGGTCAGGGGGGAGGCGGGGAGGGAGGAGGGTCAAGTACACGGTGATGGAAGGAGAACTGACTCTGGGTGGTGAACACACAAGGCAACACACAGACAAAGCGCTGTAGAATTGTACACCTGGAGCCTATGTAATTTTTACTAACCAATGTCACCCCAATAAATGTAATAATAAAAAAACCAATTATCATATTCTAGGATAGTGTTTTGCATATGGATATTGTTATTGATTTCTAGAGTTACACTTTTAACTCATAAGCAAAAATAAAAGAATTAAGAACATTTATATAGATACAGAATTAGTACTACTCGTGTATAATGCACACCCTTATTTTTCTCTCACAAATTTGGGCAAAAAAGTGAGCATATACGTGGCAAAATACAGTAAGTGCTTAATGGGTGAGGGTTTCTGTTTGAGAAATTCTGTAACTAGGCAGTGGTGGCAGCTATATGACTGTACTTAAGGCCAGTGAACTGTACACTTTAAAATGGTTAAAGCGGTAAAAATGAAAACCCTAAAAAATGATTAAAATGGTAATCGAGTTGAGCTGTGCACACCTATGCCAGCCAGTTTTCAAGCATGTGTTATGCTCCAGGCACATGCAAGGTTTTCCAGCCATAGGCCCATTTCCTTAGTCCCACGAGCATTCAGCAAAGTGCCATCTTCCTGTTCGTGCCACTTCCGTGATGAGGACACGGCCACCAAGAGAGGTGACATGCGGGAAGACTAGGGTTGTGTGGCTGCAAAAGCCTTGCATCTCTGCTGAGTTCCACACCTGCGAGACACATTATCCGCTCCAGGGGACATTGTGCGGGTTGTCTGCCTCCCAGGGCTGGCTGTTTCTTCCAGGAAGGAGGTACGGGTGTAAGCCAAGGCGACAGCCCCGAGTCCCAGGAGCAGCCCTACGGCATCGGCCCTAAGTAGGTACCGGCCCTTGAGAGGTTTGTAAGCAGAATTGGGAAAGCAAGTCTGTGCTTCCAGCGCCCTGAAAGCAACCGGGGCTGGGGCTGGGGCTGGGGCTGGGTCAGGGACACTCGGGAAGCGCTTTGGCTTTGTCTTACACACCGCCTGCCTCCTTGCTGGGGCCGCAGCAGGGGGCCCGGTCCCCCCAGGCATCCCTCCACTTTCTCTTAGAGAAAGGAAAAGGAGACTTCCCGTACTCACACCTCCCGGCGGCAAAGATGAGGGCTGTTTCTCTAAACATTAAAGCCTAAACTATGACCTCACCCGAAAGTGCAAGCCAGACGATAAGTGCCTCTGAGATGCAGCCGCAGGGCTATGATTTGCGGGGGGGAGCCGGGGGGCCTGACAGGCCTGGAAAATGGCCCCTCTCCCCAGAGAGCCAGGCTGGGGCTGCACACATGCTGTGGAGCATGGCTCAGATGACCTCAGGCTCTGAAAACATTTGGCCTCATGGGAAATGCTGTGGGCTTCACTACCTGGTGAAGGGGGGGAAAGAAGGGGGAAAAGCAGGAAAAGCAAAACACACTGTTTCCGAGAACTAGTTGACAAAAGGCCCCCTGAGGCCAGGGCCTGACCATCTCCTGTCCCTGAAAAGACTGTCCAGATAGAGGTCAACGCCTAAGGCCATCGTGTCGGTTCTGGATCCACTATCGACACAGACAATTAATCAATGCCAGACTCAAAGACACAAGTAGCATCTAAAGATAAATATGGCCGTTCCAAGGGACACGTCTGGAGACCATCATCGGGACCCAGGTGGGACAGTGCTGTGGGTCTGCTTGCCTCTCAATGAAGCCAGGAGCCTCCCTCCCACATAAACTGCCAGGAAGGAGTATTTTTGGAAAACCATTTCCTGTTTTAATACTTCAGAAAACTATCAGCCAGTCAGATTAACAAACTCTGCGCAGAGATCTGGAGGCAGACATCGTTTCAGGCGTGGCCTCCCCTTGAACACACACACGCACGCACATGCACACACACATACATGCACATACACATGTGCATGCAGACACACACGCATGCACACAAACACACCTGCATGTACATGCACACACATACATGCACATACACATGTGCACGGACACACGTGCACACACAAACACACATGCACACAGACACAGACACACACAAACACATGCACGAAGACACACATGCACACACACACACACACACACGTACGTGCACACACGGCTTTCAGACGAATCCAGGCTGTCAGGTGGCTCTGAAAAGGGGAAGTGTAACGAGTAGCCTGCCCCTTAGAGGGGAGACGAAAAGAGCCAGGAGGACAGGAAGCAGGTTCTGGGGGGCCTGTAGGTTTGTAAGTCTCTGGGTCTGTCACCCCGACCTGCATGTCCTCGGCCACCCCTCCTGAGCCTCTGTCCCTGAGGCACCCCCGTCTCTGACCACACACGCGAGGCAGCGGCAGCCCCCTTCTCTGAGCCGGCACAGGACGTGTGACTGAGAAGGGAAACCCTGAGACGGCCGACCGCAGGCCGGTCACGGGGCCTGGTGTCTGGGCCGAGGACACGCCGCAGGAAAGCAGAAGCGGGCCTCTCGGGGGCTGGGGTGGGGGGGTTCCAGGGCATTGTTAACCCTGTTCCGGCTCCAGGCAGGACGGGGACAAGACCTGCCCCGCTGGTTGTGCCCTGGAAGAATGGCCGGCTTCTCTTCCCCCGTCCCCTGCATCCCACCCCGCCGCAGACGGTGCCTGGGCCCATGCGATGACTCTTGGCACCGACCTGAGCACTGCCCGTGGGAGCGTCTGCCCCCAGAGGAGCGCCCCCCGACCCCCGCCGGCACCCACGAGTCTGGGACCTTCCTTCCCGCCTGGCATCCGCCACAACAATGCTCGAGCAGAAGCCGGCACTCCCGCGCTGCTCACAGCAAGTGCACGTTTAGAAGTGAATTCACTGGAAGATCAGCCCCAGAAACAGACATCTACTCAGAAGAACCCCCCGAAGCTCAGGGGAGCGTTGCTCTGTGCGTTCTGGCTCCCCTCCCTCATCCAATAAGCTGCTGAAACTCTGCCGGCTGGGAAAAGAAAAGGAGACCCCTCCGCGCCCCCCTAGAGCTAATGACCTCCCCACCCTCTGATTTCTCACTGAAACATCCAGAAAGAAAAGCAAGAACGTGTGTCTCCGTGTCCCCCCTCCCACCCACTCCTCGGCCCACTCGGTCTGGCTGCCGCCCACCTACAGCGGGGCTCCCCCCTCCCCCCACTCACGGCTTCCATGGGGCTGAGTCCCTCAGACCTCACTCTGGACTGATGTCCGGCCCCAGCCCTGCCCACCGCGGCTGCCCTCCCAGCATGCTCCAGTGCCTCCCTGTTTTCGTCTCCTTTGCCAACTCCTGTCCCTCTGTCCCCCCATAAATTCTGGGGTTTCCCAGAGCTCTGCCCTAGACTGATTGCTATCCTCACCACGTGCTTTCCCAAAATTTCAGCCCAATCACCCCCCGAGCTACTGACCATGTAGCTAACCGATCTCTAGAAATGTGGGTTTGGATGTCCCACAGACACTTCAAATACCAAGGGAAGAAGTGGGCCACTTCCGGCTGGTGGGTTCTGCAGTCTCCACTCCAGGAAGCTGGGAACGGGGATCCCCCATACCTCCGCTCCCCGCCACACCCTGCCTGTCCCTGAGTTCTGCTCCCTTTGCCTCCTGCACATGTCTCCATCAGCTGCTCCTCTCCACCCCGTCACTCGGCCGGAGATGGACAATGGGAGAAGACACGTAAGAAAATTAAAGGATCAAGCCACTGCCCCCGCTTCAGACAGAGAATGAGGCAGAGAAAATATGGAGCAGACGATTCGAGAATATTTCCGAGACCCGGCTCCGGAAGTGGGAAGCAGTTGGAGGGGTGGCACATGACCCCGCAGAGAGCGAGAGCAAACCTAAGCGCCTGCAAGGCCGGGGAGGTGGCGCCTACAGGAAAGACCCAAACACGGCAGGAACGTGGGGGCATCGGGTGCCCAGATGCAAGGGATGGGGGGCAGCCGGGAGACGCGGGCCCCTGGTCCCCGACCCCCCAGCCCCAAGTATTCAGGTGAGCATCCCCTTCCTCTCTGCGCCCCCATTCAGAATGGAGTTTTCTTCTCAAGCAATTGACTCTGGGGAGCGGCGGCATGAGGGAGGGCAGCGACGAGATGCCAAACGGAAAATAAAGGTTCGGGGAAACGGCGCATCCAAATTCCCCAGCAAATGTTTCCCCGTCCGGTTGATTGGAGATGTGTTTAGTTTATAAACATCGTCTCAGGCATGTAGCCACCAGGAAGAGTCTAGAGGATTCTGGTCCAGAGAAAACAAGCAAAGAAACATACCAAAAGCAGAAAAAATTCAACAGAAGGATTTAAAGTTGAAATCTCCAAAGAAAAGCAGGAACCAAAAGCTAGAGACAAAAAAGAAAAAAAAAAAAGGAGGGAAAGAAGTAAAATGAAGGGCTCAGCCCAGGAAAGGAGGCGCGTCCTTGGAAAAGCCAGCAAACGGAAGAAGTGCTCATCAATGATCATCATGATGATACAAGAACATGTCCCAGAATTAGAAACTTCCAGATGAAAAGGCTCCATAAAATGCTCACACAATGAACGAACCCCACGGCCCGCCCCAAAGCCTCTGACTGCACAGTTTAAGAATACTGGTGAGGAAAAGAAGACCCTATTCGATTCCAGAGAGAAGAAAAGCAAAGGAAACAAAACCCATCAGCTTACATAGGAAATACGACTGATTCTTAACAAAACGGAAGTCAGTGTCTTCAAAATCCTGCGTGACTTTCAGCCTAGAATTCGATTCTATGCTCTGTCGGGTCATCCATGAAGCGGGAGAGCAGGGACAACAGAACATTTTCACTCACCAAGCTCTTTAAACAGCCTCCTGCCACATCCCGTTTCTCAAGAAGCTGTTGCTGGTCGTGCTCCACCAAAACGCGGGGGTGACTCCGGAGAGAGGAGGACCTGGGCCCAGGAAGCAGGACAGGGACAAAGGGAATGGCCAGTGGTGGCAAAGGAAGACCTGCGGACACCACAGTCGGAGCTGTGACCAGAGGGCCCCAGGAGGACTGTCCCCAGGTGAACCCGGACTGCAGAGATGAGCCCAGGCAACACCTTATCGAGAAGCATTTTAAGAAAAGCAAAAAACGGGGCCAGAAGCAAAAGTAATGTAAGCATCCTCTTTGGCTCAGCAGCAAACAATAAACAATGGATATTCTCATAATGAAAATGCAGCAGATGGGACATAAGCAAGTGAGTCCTCAGCTGTAGCGAGAGGAAGTTGGCAGACAACATTTAAAAGTGATACAACGAGCAGGGAAGGGACGGAGGCACGGGGGGAAGTGGGGGCGCCGATGCCAGGCCCAAGGCCGCGCGCCCGTGAGGTCCGGCCTGGACTCGGCCAAGTCCCCGTCAAAAGGCGAAGGGTGGGAAGACACGTGCCCAATCAGAGGGCACGGGAGCGCTGGGGGTGCTGAGGGGTGCAGGGAATTAGCCTTTCTTAAGCCAGCCACTTGTGAAGTGGATGAATTTCACATTAGGAGCACGTGTCCTTTGGGGTTTTTTTTTAATAATAAAGAAGAGAGCATTTAATTTACTCTGTTAGGAAAACTTTACTATGACTTTCAGTAAGAACGTCAAACACCCAAATCTTGGATCGGGTTTTAAAGTTAAGTAAAATATAATAAAAACAACCCATACGACAGCTGCCCCCCAATTCTGTGAACTCTAAAACGCTGCGAAGGTGAATGTCTCATTGTACTTAACGCTAGTGCAAGCCGCTCAGAGCTGTGACGACTGGAAGGCTTGCACGGCCACGCGGCGTCCCCTGCCCCACAGATCTGTACCGGCTGCTACATTCATTTCAATCCCTGTCACACAGCGAGCCGGCCCAATGTGCCGGGGAATGCATTCCTTCATTCATTCATCAATTCATTCATTAATTCAGGGGTAGCCAAGGAATGAACACCTTGTTGGAGCTTTTTCTGAGGTTTTACGAGACACAAATGCTGCTTTGTTTTAGAAGAGAGCCCTATCTCACCTGCTAGTTCACGGGGAAGAGGCACTTCACAGCAAAGTTTTAAACCATAAAGGAAGTGCGAAGGGAGGGAACCACTTGGAAAGCTAACTGCTGACTATGAGCACCTGGAGGGTACAACCACCCCAGGAACGCCACGGGGGGAGAAATGGGGGGCACCACCCTCCCTGGTTCCCACCGTGAATGCAGACTGTCAATACCCTCCCAAATTAAGGGGCCACTTTGCTGCCTGCCAAGGGGCGAAGCCCAAGCCAGGGAAGACAGTGAAGACACAGCACAGGGGGCTCCCTGGTGGTGCAGTGACTAAGGCTTCGGCGCTCTCAACGCTGCGCCCTGGGTTCGATTCCCAGTCAGGGAGCTACCCCCCCCCCCAAAAAAAAATAGACAGAGCACGTTCTATGGTTTGGAACCTCTGAGACTACGACCCCAACAGACGGACCCATGATGGCTATGAGTGTAGCCACAAGGGGAGAGGGAGGCACGACCTCACTCACGGGGGATGCTCAGGTGTGAGCGGACCTGAGTGGAAAGACCTGGAAGTACGCCGTGCCCGGCGTGCAGATACACCCGGGGAGAAACACACAAAGTCCTCAAGCCCTCTGGAGGCTGCAGGACAGAGGGAGATGCACGAAGCAGGAAGATAAGGAAACGGTGCAAGAGATCAGATAAGTCGCTACGGGGGCGAGCCGGGGGGGTAATCCTCGTGAAAGAATGGAAAACCAACCAGCACGGGCCCTCTGTAAAGCAACGGAGCCAAAAGGGAGGTTCACATCCCCCCACAACTGCCTTCGTGCACCGTCGAGATAAACTCTGGGCAGATCGCGTGCCGGACCGATGCGCAAAGTCTGATTGTGAAATTCTGTTGGGCCGACTTCTCCCGTGCTCGGGCCCTCCTCCGCCCTTCCAACTTGGTGACTTAGACCTTACTCCCGGTTTTACTTCCCCTGCAGCCAGAGCCACTGCCAGGGAACCCGCAGGCCCTGGCGTCCAGGCCTGGTGTGCCTCCTGGCTGTGTCTGCAGCAGCCGGGGCCGTGGGCGAGCTGCTGCTTCACCTCTCCGACTGCAGCCCCGGAAGGTGGGAGCGCCCAGGACACTCAGTGTGATCACCCAGACTGAGGGCTGGACACCCCGGGCCTCACGACGCCCCCTCCCCTCCGGGACCGGCGCGTCTCAGGCAGCTCACGGGGAGGCAGTGCTGGTGGCCCTGAAGCATCACCAGGCACACCCCAGGCTTGAGGACACAAACCTTCAAGGACTCATATGCTGGGTGTTAAGGGAAGAGGGGTGCAGAGAGGAGCTGCCAGATTCCGGAAGCTCTATCTGTAGGGTGCGGATGGGCCAGTGCAAACCCCCACCACGGCGGCACCCAGCTTCTCCAGGCGTGGCCCCCCTGCCTGCCCCCCTCCCGCACAGCGGAGCCAGGCTGCCCCCCCATACATGACCCTCCCGCCATCGGGTCTTTATTCAGCTCTTCTCTCCAGGAATTCCGCCCCACAGGCTGCCCCCCTCTTCCCAAAACACAACCCTCACCCCCGAAACTCCACTTGAATGTCAGCTGAAAAGTCACTTCCCCGGGGGCTTTCCAGGCGGCCCCCTGCGTGGGAACCCGCACTTCCCATTTCTAGGCCGGCCCACTCGCAAAGGCTTAACAAGCAGCTTCCCCTCTCGACGTCTGTTCCCCAAAGCTCATCTGCCTCGTCCCTGTGCGTCTCCCGCACTTTTGTCAAGGCCGGGCCCCGAGCAGGCACTCCGCACAGACCTGGTGAACTTGACTGAACTGAAGGACACACCAGCGTGGCCAGCAGGAAAACGACTGGGTGACCTCGATGGCCTGTTTACGTCCCAGCTGAGCCGCTGGGGGGGGACCCCAACTTCCTGTTTTGTCCAACGCTGGCCAACCTGCCGGCCCCCCTCCCCTCTGACATGCCAAGAATAAGGCCGAGGAATGGCCGTCTGTCTGTCTGCCTGCTCGACCCAGGGAGAGGCTGGACGATCCCACTGCACAGCCCAGGTTTATGGGAGGGTGTGCCCGGGCCCTGTCCTGGCTGCCGGGGGCCAAGGAGGACGATGGCTACTCATGCCTGGAGGGTGCAGGCCGCATCCTCGCTCTCTGAAGCGGGCCCTCCCTCCCGCCTGCTCCCTGGGGCCCAGCACCCCCCCCCCCGCCGGGAGGCTCGGGCAAAGTCATGGGGGTGGGCGAGGAGGAGCCGCAGCAAGTACATGCCCACGGTCAGGCCCCACACGGCCTTCTAGGCCGACGGGGGAAAGTCAAGCTAAAGGGAACCCGTCGTAGAATCCATCCTCGTCCCCACAGAGGCGGCCCCGCTGCTCCCTCTCGGGGAAAGCGCGCGAGCCCACGAGCGTCTGGGCGTAAACCGGGGACGAGCATTTTCCAGGCCGTCTGCGAACACGGGACGATGCTGGCCTCGTGGATTGCGGCTTCCGGAGACAGGTGCTCGGGACTGGCAGCCCACGGGCCACATCTGCCATGGGCGGGTTTTGTTTGGCCGCCAAGCTTTCACTTTAAAAAGAAGAATAACTAGTTCTAACACTTATAAACTCAGACGAGTCCCCAGAAGAACCCACATGTCCAGCTGCTGAAGACAAAGGCCGTGCTGAGGCCGGGAGAAGCAGCTGAGGTCCAAAGGCCCTCGGGCTTCTGGGGGCCAGGGTGGCAACCGAAGTCGTTGGTGGGGAGAACTTGAAGCAGGTTTCCCCAGACAGCCACAGACCCCAGAGCGTTCACTGTCAAAGTCAGCTCAACAACCAGCTGCAGGCCTGGAGGCAGGGGAGCAGCCCCGAGGGCCTGGCCCCACCCCCACCCCCACAGCCTCACAGCCCGCAGCCTCACACCCTGCAGCCTCTCTCCGGCACAGGACGTCCCAGACCCTGCAGCCTCTCTCCGGCACAGGACGTCCCAGACCCTCGGGCATCTAGCTGCTAGCCCCTTAGACACACCCAGGCACAAGCCTTGTAAACACACCCGTGGGCAGGCCCCTTCCCGTCTTCCATCGCCCTCACACCGGCCACCACGTCGGCATTAGAGGCTCCCTCCCTCCATCCGGGCCCACTGCGCCTCTCATCCTACCTCCCTACCAAACGCCACGTGTCAGACTGCTGGGGGGAACACCCCCCTAACTTACTCATGAAGGAAAAAACGTCGGTGCTGAGGAGCTCTGAACGACAGAAATGGTTATTTTTACTCTAAATATTTATCCATGTGCACAGCTCCAATTTAAAAATGGGTTAACACACTCTAAAATGATGAGTATTTGAGCCACACGAGATACTTAATCTAAGCTTGAACCTCCCCGAATCCGACACGGATCAGATTTCCTTCCGCAACTGCCCGTCTGTCAGCAAGGCCGCGCGACCTGACAGGGAGAGACACAGAATGGTCCAGAACGTGAGCACAGAGTGAAGAAATACCTGCTTCTTGTCCTGCGTTTTCTTAAAATCTTCACAGGCTAGCCAAAATAAAACATTTTCTTCACTGAATTCCTTTTTTAAAAATTCCTGTGGATACAGAGAAGAAAAAAAATAAATCAAACAATATTCTACTTTAAAAAACTAACTCAAAATGGATTTCCCTTCAAGGACTGATTTGGCAAAATCCAACATCGGAGCGTGACTTGATGACCCGGTGACAACCCCACCCTGAAAAGCCAAGCTTATGTTTAACGTTACAGCTAGCATTTCGTCTGCACCGAGCTCAATGGCTTTGACATTGCAAAGAACAGTAAAGTGAGCGTCTCCTCGCAATTCTAAGCTTACAACAAATCACCACAAAGTAAATTAACGTGGAAGATGTATTAATTCCTTCCAGACAATGTTTAAACAAACTACATTCCTCTACAATCAGGCTGATTTTTTTTAAACAAAAGAAAAGAAAACATATTAAGCATGTCCAAAAAACGTCATCACGAAAACGATTCTAACTTGGAGGCATGTATGTTTCCTTTGGGGCAGATAATGGGGGGCGGGGTGAGCGGGACAGGAAAGTGTCCCCCCTGAGAGGACGGGTGCCCGGGAGTGTTAGTAGCCCCGCGCAGGGGCCCCTCCCTGGGGGCTGCAGGACCAACAGCCTGAGGGCTTATCCTGGCCTGATCCAAGCCCTAAGGACAGATGATGGGACCCAGGAAAATCCAGGGCATTCTTCACATTCACACGTGCTGCCTCCGTGGGACACCTGGGGTTGCTGCCGGCCAAAATCGAAAGTTATTTCTGGGCAGCGCCAAGCCTTCCCCATCCATCAGCCTCCTCTTGGAGCTCAACTTCACTTTGCCAGCTGAGGTCCAGCCTGCCTCATTCTGCTAGTCACCCCCAGACACAAGAGAACAGAGCTTCACATCGGGGAGGTGCACAGCACCCCCTGCCAGGTATCAGAGAGCTGGGCGTTCCAGGTGGGCCCCGCCGTGAGCACCCCTTCCCCACCAGCCCCCACTCCCATGCAGCCTTACAAAACCCAGACACGGTCTGTGTGGGCCCTGTGGTGCTGGTCCACGGCTACCCGGGAAAGCCTTCCCGTCTGGGTCCTGACAGGCGAGACGTCCTGCTCTCCAGGGGGGGCAGACAGCGATAACCACTAGCCTGTGCTCCCCCCACACGCATCTCCACGTCTCCACGTGTCGCGTCAACCCCTCCAACAACGAAAATGGCAAACCCGAAATCTTTTCACGCCCTCCGGGTCCTCCAACAGGTTCTCCAGTGAGGCGGCCCATTTGGCTGTGCTCCTGGGGTTCTGGTGGGGGCTGCTGCTGGAACTCCCATCGCTGTCGTGGATGTCTGCAAAGCAAAGTTCAGACGGTGGCCCAAAGACACTGTCATCCAAGCCAGTCCTGCATGGGACGGTGGCGGTCCTCAGCATCGCCACTGTGGCGAACAGATTTTAGGGTCCGTGCCAGAATCCACTCCCGGCTCGGACTCGGCCTAGTCCCGACAGCCACGTCATGAAGCAGGTGCAACCATGTCCTCCACGTGCTGACGAGGGAAACTGAGTGAGGGAGGGGCGTGTCATCTCCCGACATCCCCCCTCCATCCTGCCCCGATGCGTCCACTGGCACCCAGGCACCTTGGGTCAAGAGCGACTCGTCCCCCCACTACACGGGGTACAGTGTGACGAGTGTGCCACCGCGCTGACTTGTGACTATTTGCACAACTGACTTCCTGGTCGGAAAGCTCCTATAAAGCTTTTTTGTTTTTTGGAAGAAAAGGGAGGGATTTTATTCTCAAGGGCCTAAGGATTTACAAATAAGGGTGTTTCATTTAGAAAAAGGGGCAATCGATTCTGGCGGCCCGAGAAGGGGCCGGGCCAGGCCGCCCCATCAATCTTTGTCTTGTGTCCCCAGCGGGCAGCCCGCTGCTTGGCACACAAATAAAAGCTGTCGCAGGGCCAGGAGGAGGGCGGGGAAGGGAGGCACGGGCCGCAGGTGCAAACTTTCAGGGTTTTGCCTTAGAACACCCGGGCATCAAGGTAAATGACATTTTCATGCCGTATTCTGAAAAAGTCAAAATTAATACAAAACATTCCATAATGAGCAAAATTTTAAATAAAGACAGGCTCGGGATCGCTGAGTTTTGCTTTTGCCCGGGCTCCGATGTGGCTGGGCATCGCACTGTTAGCATGTGTGCAGAATGACTGAATGAATGACTCTCTGAGCCTGCACTTCTGCTACACTGTCTTACTCAGGACATCTAGAAAGGCCTCCCGACTAAAGGACAGGAGACAGGGGGCCCCCAGCTAACACATTTGGCTGTGTGCCTAAAGGAGGAAGTGACAACGCAGACATGACTCACTCTGCAGAATTCGGCCCCTCCGTGGAGTCAAGGGAAACCAGGGAATGGCACTTCGGACGGGTCCAGCTTCCAAACCCAGAACCCAGCTTGGCCAACTCGGGCTGCGTGACCCCGGGCAAAATTCCATGTGTACGTTAAGATAATCCCCCATCTGTCAGGCTGTCAGAAGGATTGAAAGAGGAGCCACCCAGGAGCTCTCAGTGGACTCTCAACACAAGTCCGTTCTCTCCCCGTCCTTAAAACAACGATCTGCAGGGTGACCTACTCCTGTGGCCAATACTTTTTTCTCTGTTGCCCTTTCCCCCCAAAGTTGAGACGTGTTTCTATAAAGAAAGCTTTGACTCTAGGAAAAATAAAAGCCTTTAATTAAGAAAACAACCAAGCAAATCGTTTTAAAAGGACAAATGAAAAAAGAAAAAGCCTTGTAAGTGCTCATCACTGGAAGCACCTAGGGGGCCATACAGTTTAAAATGTTTTTTGGAGCAAAGTTGTGTCAGAATCCATCGGACTCAACAGTAAGTCGGCTGCCTGATGGCTCAGTTCTCCTGGGGGTCAACACGCGCTTTCATTTCTCAAGCAGCCAAGCCTCTGTCCCCCAGCACCTGGGAAAGTCACCTGCAGTTGGGACACTCGCTGGCTGACTTGGGCGAAATGAAGCAGAAGCCAGGAGCCCGGCGGCGTTGGCGGTGGAGCCGCGAGGGAATTATCTGGGACGAATCCGTTTCTTTAAACGAGAAGCTTCTCTCAAGTGGATCTTCTGTTCTCGGCTATTGGATTCGACCCCTGCGCTCTTCCCAAATGCTAGCGTGACAAGCTTCCGAACCCCGAGTTTCTTCCCAGTGAAGTGGAAATCAAATGAAAAGTTCGTGATTCTAAGAGATCTCTGCCACCGTGTTCATTGTGCCAAGCGTGTCACCAAGGTGCTCTCCTGCTCTTTGCCGGGCGAGCCCGCTCCCCAGCCCACCTTCCCTTACGGGCCCGCCGTTCTGGGAGCGACCTCAGGCGGCTGCAAAGCTCCTCGCTGCTGGGGCTGAAAGGGCTCCGGACCGCTTGACTTTCTTCTCGGGAATAAATCAAACCACGTTTGGGTTTTTCGCTGTCACTCTGTCACGCTAACAAACATGCCGGTGGGTTCCCGGTCAGAAGGCGGCGCTGGTTCAGCAGCTCCTCGGGTGAGCTGAGTGCGAGAGCGCGCCCCACGGACGCACCCCCGCGCCCCCCGCCCCACGGACGC